>JASTWK010000411.1:0-162143 GCA_030770225.1 Temnothorax unifasciatus | reverse complement strand
ACCTGGAAAATAATATTAAAATGTAACATTGAAATTATTCAGAAGTAAAAAACGGAGCACTTGAATCGCCAGTGAATATTAACAATTAGCAAAAGAATTATGTTTGACCCAACTGGCAAATTTTATTGTTCACAAAAACGCTACATTTTGACCGCAGATGTCGGTCCTTTTCAAGCGTATAGAAACTCACAAATATTATTAGTCAGACATAATGCCCAAACTACGCCGAATCTAAAAACTAAACATAAAAATTGTGGCACGCAATAATAAGTATAAGTCCAAAAATAATTATATAAATCAAAACTTATATATTGTGTGTTAAATTCACAGAAGTAAAATACAATTTAAACGGCATTTTCGTTATTCGTTATGTCGAAGGACATGTAAGAGCCGTGCGGTGGTAAAAATTTTAACTGACGAGAACATACAAATAATTAAACAAACCAATGACGTCATATTAAAAGCCAGGGCGTGGAAGGAGAAACAGAAAGAAGGAGATAGAATTACATTTCTTTCGTGATATGTTCGTAGAGAGCGTTAAGATTCTCCTTGTCCTTTTGTAAATTAATGGTGTCATCAATTTTTTAATAAAAATATCTCCGCTAAGATCCGAAGATTCCTATATCACTGTAAATGCTCATTTTATAAATGACAAATGGGAAGGAAAGTCCTACAATTTAATCACGACGGCAATGGACGAAGCACATACAAGTGCAAACTTAGCTAGTAAAATTAACTCCATTATAAGTGACTGGGAATTGACGGATAAAGCAATGGCGATTGTCACCGATAATGCAGCAAATATGCTCGCAGCTCTCAAAAATATAGACGCTGAAGTGAAATCAGGCACATCTTGTGCAGCTCATACTCTACAATTAAGTATAAAAGAAGGTCTAAATGATTCTACGATACATCGAATTTGTTGTACTGTCAAAAAAAATTGTATCTCTGTTCCATCATTCGTATAAAGCAAACAATGCACTTCAAGAACAACAAAAAATACTTGGATTAGCTGTTTTAAAATTAATTCAAAGTTGCCCTACGCGATGGAACTCAATATACTTCATGCTTGATCGCTTGCTTCAGAACAGGGTTCCTGTTGAAAATGTTCTAGCGAATAGGAAAATAGTTTCCCGTTCTACTGCTGAACAGCTCGAAATAACAGAACGCGAATGGACATTTATAAGCGAACTGATTTCCGTTTTAAAACCATTGCAAGTAACTACTACTGTTCTTTGCGGTAATTCTCACACACTCACCAATTTCGATGGTAAATCCTGTAATTCGTAGTCTTATTGACATTCATTTATCATACACTGACTCAGATTGTGAAAGCGTGCGCAAATTAAAAGACATAATATCAGTTGATCTGCGAAGACGGTTTGTACTTGATCGCGAAAATATGAATTTTGATGAAATTCCAGCTCCTCGACAGATTGCTCAGTTTTTAGATCCTCGTTATAAAAATCTGGAAAATGAGCCTGCCGAAGCAAGGCAGATTATTCATACATATATAAAAAATTTATGTGTTCAACAAGTTACAAATAATAATAATAATAACAACAGTAATACCTCACCCGTATCAAGCAGTGCCCTCGATTTTCTTTTCGGAATGCAGCCAAACAACCGCGACACAAACACGCAGTTTGAACTGTATGTAACCGAACCGCAAATTAGCCATAATTCTGATGTATTTAAGTGGTGGAAATCAAACGAAGAACGCTTTCCCGCTATAGCATCGCTTGCAAAAAGTTTTTAGGTATCCCGTCCACCTCTGCCGGTGCTGAACGCGTATTTTCCACAGCAGGAAACATTGTTACCGCTAAACGTAGTTCGTTACTGCCTGAAAATGTTGATGTACTTGTATTTCTTTTTCAAAACCGACATTTTTTACAATTGCAGAAAGATCTCGAGAATAAAACTGTATAAAATTAAAATAAATAAATTTCGTAATTTCTATGTGCAAATTTAATTAATAAATGTGTCTTTATTTTTTTACTTTAGAGTGTTCTTTAGTCTGTATTTTATATTTGTCAGAGTTTGACCACACACATACGTACATGCATACAAAGACCTTCATCTTCATAATCATCGTTTTTTGCTTCTTTGTACCGTGCGGGTGTCGTACCAATTCGACCACTGGGGCTGTGGTAACATTCTTATCGCAATAATAACTGATATATATGTATATGTGTAAGCGCGTTATCCCAGACAACAATTTTACGTCCATAATACATCCTTGGGACATCATGCCAATTATCCCGCGATGGTAATAAGATCGTCTTATGGGATACTCATAGGATAAAAAATGTCCGCAGGGCGTTACATCCCTGGGACAATCTTGTTGACGTCTTAAAAAGATTCTTACGATGTCCCAAGGACGTACTATAGACGTATAGTTTAATGTCCTTTCGATGTCTTATGAAAATCTTGGGCCATCGTAAGAACCTTTTTAAGACGTCGACAAGATCGTCCCATTGCGGTAAAACCATGCGGACATTTTCGATCCTATGAGCATCCCATGAGACAATCTTATTACGATCGCGGGATAATTGGCAAGACGTCCCAAGGATGTACTATGGACGTATAGTTTAATGTTCTTTCGATGTCTTATGAAAATCTTGGGCCATCGTAAGAACCGTTTTAAGACGTCGACAAGATCGTCCCATTGCGGTAAAACCATGCGGACATTTTCGATCCTATGAGCATCCCATGAGACGATCTTATTACGATCGCGAGATAATTGACAAGACGTCCCAAGGATGTACTATGGACGTATAGTTTAATGTTCTTTCGATGTCTTATGAAAATTTTGGGCCATCATAAGAACCTTTTTAAGACGTCGACAAGATCGTCCCATTGCGGTAAAACCATGCGGACATTTTCGATCCTATAAGCATCCCATGAGACGATCTTATTACGATCGCGGGATAATTGGCAAGACGTCCCAAGGATGTACTATGGACGTATAGTTTAATGTTCTTTCGATGTCTTATGAAAATCTTGGGCCATCGTAAGAACCTTTTTAAGACGTCGACAAGATCGTCCCATTGCGGTAAAACCATGCGGACATTTTCGATCCCATGAGCATCCCATGAGACGATCTTATTACGATCGCGAGATAATTGGCAAGACGTCCCAAGGATGTACTATGGACGTATAGTTTAATGTTCTTTCGATGTCTTATGAAAATCTTGGGCCAAGTATGTCCGTAGGATCGTAAATATCCGCTTTTTTACTGCAATGGGACAGCTTAAAAAGGTCCTTACAAGATTCTCCTACAGGTATTGGATCTGATAATTAATTAAAATACGAATATATTTATTGGAAAGTACATTATTGTGTATATTGCAAATACATATCTTCTACATAGGCATAGTCACATAATATATAATTAATATATTAGGAAATTTTTCGCGTAAAAACTAGATTTTTATCATTAATACATAATATATAAAAAGAATTAAAAATCGTTATTTGTCACGTTTTCATCAACTTCACCGTTACTGCTCTTACTTGTGTTATTAGCTACAGTATTGTTAACTGGTTGTATTCCAGTCATCTCATCGACAACTTCATCATCGACAACTTCATCATTATTGACCACGCGTTCTGAATCGTGCACCATAATTGCTTTCCTGAAAAACATTTTATCAACGTAAATTAATATTTTCTCTACAATTTTTTTAACTCACTAATTTTTTTAGCTTAGTATGATAATGATTTATTTTATTTGAGACCTTTTACATAAGGTCAACTTATATAAGATGGCCATTGCTTTTTAAATTTTTAAAATTCACAAAACATATTTTATTTTTGTTATCTCTTAGTGTTTGACAATATTATTTCACTGAAGCTTAAAATACGTAATACCGAAATTAAAGAAAAAATATTTAATAGAAATTTTAAAACATAAGTATTGACTATCTCTTATGACTTTTACAGAAAAAAGTAACCATAACATATGACACAATTAGCTATACATATTTTATGTTAAAAATATGCGAGTTGTGTGTGTGTGTGTGTGTGTGTGTGTGTGTGTGTGTGTGTGTGTGTGTGTGTGTGTGTGTGTGTGTGTGTGTGTGTGTGTGTGTGTGTGTGTGTGTGTGTGTGCGTGCGTGCGTGCGTGCGTGTGTTTATGTGTTTGCATATGTGTAAAATAATAAAAATAAAAATTATATGTAATGGAAATAAAAATTATAGGTCAAATTATAATTTATCATTACTTTCATTACATCTTTAACGTTAATTACGACAGCTTAACTGTAATTTATTCAATATTATAACAATTTTTAATAGACATATGAAAAACTTTGCAAATAGTCAAAAGTAAAAACATGGTACAACATTCACGATATCATTATTTCAAAAAATATATGTAATATAATTAAACTACTGTAAATTTCGATCATTTTTTAGAATGACTAAAAGAACATTTAGCGATAATTAGAAAAATTACAGCCTATGATTATCTTTTCCATTATATCTTAGTTTACTTTATATTATAAAGTATATTTGTTTAGTTTTTTGCCGAAATTACTTAATGGAATAAAGGGTAGTAAATTACGAAATTATTTTATGTTTCGCAAAATTAAATGGATTGCTCTACAGGAATAATACATAAAATTTATTTATATTGGGTGTCCGAAAGCACTCGGACCAACGCTCGTGAGGAGATAAAAAGGATGGAGATATATAAACAGAAATGTCCTTTACTATTTTACGAAAATCGTAATAATTATGGAATTGTTAATTGTTAAAAATCGGAAGATGCGATAGACAGCACGGTGCGCGAGATGTGAGAGCGACAATGGCAACACGGACAGAGAACCCCCACCCATGTCTCGCGCATCGCGCTATCTATCTATTCTTCCGATTTTTAACAAATAACTCGATAATTTTTACGAATTTCGCAAAATGGTAGAGGACATTTTTGTTTATCTCGATCCCTTCTATCTCCTCATAAGCGTTGGTCCGTGTGCTTTGAAACACCCTGCATAGTAAACTATATGCTGTAAACATATGTTGAATAAAACTCACTTTTGTTCTCGTGACAAGCGCGCAGGGGCATGGCGCAGCCATGATTTAATAGGATCACTTATATCCTTATTAACAACAAGAGGTTTCGTAAATCGGCAACGGACGACACCTATATAAAATTAAATAAATTAATTCATTAATGTAATTAAATAAATAAAAATTAATTTAATTCATAATTTATATAATTGCTACTTCAAATATGTCGTTATAGATCAAGAAATTGAGATAAACAGTTATAAAGTTTAGTCACTAAATAGTCTAACTCACGTAATTACTAAATAGTCGAACTAATTTTCAGGCGAGCTTAAAAATTCGAATGCAAAGAAACAATTCAATGTACTGTTACTACGGTAATGATTTATTTATGTCCTTTAATTTCTGACATAACATTTTTGATCATAGCAATTTTCCTAGTCATGTTGCGTCAAAAACGAACTGAAGACACTAAAAGTCACTACTTCGAAAAAGTCGCATTGGAAAACGGAATAGGAAAGGTGCAATAATAGAGATTAACCAATCATATCAATCATAATCAAAATCATAATCACATAAACTTATTGCGATTCTGACTTTTTATTGTTGAGTTCCTAATGGAGTCATTTTTATGGAAACGAAATATGATTCTAATCTTATTTTTCTTCCAATTTGATATATTTTACCTGTTTAACGTGAATAAATATGATGATCATTGTAGAAAAACATTAAAAATGAAGAATCTAATAAAGAAATTGTATGTCAATTAAGTAAAATGAAGAAAAATATAATTGAAAAAAAAATAAGGTTACAATATCATTTCGTTTCTGTAAAAATCACTCCATTAGAAACCTGTATATTAAAAATTAAAATGCAATAAATTTACATGATTTTAATTAAGTCCTATCATTCCACCTTTTCGATTCCGTTTTCCAATGCCCATGAGACGGCATTTTGAATTTGTTATACTTATTTTGATATGATTTGGCTTACTTGATATAACTTCATAAAGTTTCAATTTCTGAAATGCTTTTTTTTTATGGGCTCCGTGAAAGCTATAATTAGAAGCTAATGCGTTGCTCATGATTTCCGACATTAGTTTGGACACGGTACTTTTTACGTCGTTTAGTACAAAAATACCCAAATCCTTTATCTGTAAAAGTATTCAAAAATTTACGAGGTGCACAGTTAACGCGAGAATTTTGAAAATCAGAAAGTTATCAAGATGAGGTCAAGTCATCGAAGAATCATAAAAATAAAATTGTTTAATTTTCAATTTGTCATAAGATTAAAATTGTATTGATAAATCAAATTGACTTTGTAAGCTCTCATCCTTTTGTAAAAAAGTTCTTTCCAACGCGAATATAGGATTTTCAATTTGAAGATTATGTAGTCACTTTTGTTTTTATAATTTACATGTAGCTTGATTAAATATACAATATTCTTTCTTGTACTTAGTATAAACAAAATTTTCATTATAAAATATATACAACACAAATATTATATATACTTACTAAATTGTTTTTGTAATGTACGTCAGATGATAGACGTTTTTCTTCTTTTATTAGATCAACCTCTGTTAATAAGGGATAGACTTTCAAAATTTGACTTTCTGTTCTTTCTATTTCTTCATTTGTCGTTTTTGCTGTTATGTACTTTTTAATATCACGAACATCATTGATTAATCCGTCTATTTTTATATTGAGGTCAGCTATCGCTCGTAGGATTGCATTTACATCTATGAAAACAATAAAAATATATATGATTACGAAGATTTATTATTTTTTTAACAAACTCGCCTATTACAATTATGCATCAAAGTTGATTGTCCGGTTAGTACTGACCATCTGTATCAACACTTTGTTCGCTTCCAGGAAAATCTTTACTTTTTGTAGTAGGTATTGTCTTACAATGATTTGTTCGGATACCGTATTTATTCGATACTGTATTTAGATCGGATTTTTCGGCTTTACCATCTTCATTATGGCTGGAGCCTGCTGCATTGTTGAAGTCAATAATCGGAAAAGGTCCAATAGATGATTTTTTAGTCGATTTAACTTTTTCTCTTTCTGAATCAGTATTAATATCAGACATAGTTAAAGCTTCCGAACATTTCTCTTTTCCTCGTTTAAAAGTTTCTAAGAAAAAGAATAATTTACGATAATTAAGATTAATATTTATGAATCTTGTAGAATCTTTTTTGCAAATACCTTAGTATACAGTTATGAAAAATATGAAAATTTGGTTAAACATACTTGTCGAAGCAAATATTTTTTTAATTTTATATAAACTCCAATTTTCGGACACGTCTTCTTGAGTCTCAACAGCTTTCAACGTTCGTGATTTACTTTTATATGGAGGCCAATAACATTGAGTTTTTCTAGGTGTCAACCACTTTTCTGCGGCAAGCGTGACGCCATCATCAAATTCAATGACTGTATATCGATTAGATGCCATCTTGATGGGAGCTAAAAATTTGACAAATTTGGAATAGTCATATTAAACTCTTGAACCCTCATTGCAGCCATATTAAATTTATATCTAAAAATGACACGTTGAATTTTTTCATTCGTGTCATTTGCAAATAAAAATAAATTTGAATAAAGTAACATATGAAGAATATATTATTACACATAAAATTGACAAACAGGTTTGACTAGAGGCCTGTATTCTAAAGTGTTATCGATAAATGCGCGTATATAATACGAGAACTTTGCACGCAAAAGCATTAAAAATGAACTGATTAAGCGTTACGGATTATTTATAGATTCTGAAATACCTTATTTAGGCGCTTCGCCAGATGGATTAATAGATGACAAAATTGTAGAAAGAAAGTGTCCTTACGCAGCACGGTTTTTAACACCAGAAGATGCGATAGAAACAAATGTTTCGATTCTACGATCATTACATAAGAACGGAAAAGAAAAAGAAATGAACGCAGTCACGTATATTATTTTCAAATACAGAGACAATTACATATTATGCAACGACAGCATTTTCACACTACCACGCTATTAAGGTTAAAAATGGAAAAGATTGAACGTGATTCTTTTGGATAGAAAATATAATTAATAAATTGGTACAATTTTATGAAGACTGCCGGACTTACTTGATCCAAGACAGGAAAGAAACATAGGAATTCGTGATCGTGAATATAGAATTAAACGAAAGAAATACAAACTGAAAGAAAAGGAAGACAAAGTAATAAATGTACAAATAATGGAAAAAATATGAAAATTTAAGTAAAATAATGGGGAATAAATTAAGTTGAAAATGCATTATATGCTGGGCACAGTGATCAGTCTAAAAATGCATTCTGCGCTGGGCGCAGTGATCATTCTAAAAATGTATTCTGCGCTGGGCGCAGTAATTAGTCTAAAAATGCATTCTGCGCTGGGCACAGCGATCAATATAGAAAATTGCATTTTGCACAAAGTGCATTTATATATCAGAATAAAATGATTGCTCAGTTCTCCTACCTTAGTTAAGCACAGAAAATAATCTTATTGTTAAAAACAGCAACTGTGAAGATTCTATCGTCAGTAAGTGAAAGAATTCAGCTAGGGTATATTTAATTCGATCCAACTGGCCAATTTTATTCGATTGAACGCTACGTTTCGACCTTGGTTTTAGGTCCTTTTCAAGCGTGTACAAATTGTTACATCAATTAAGCATATATAATGCCTGCTACGTCATATCTAGAAAACCTGACGAATAAACGAATTACGAAATGTATATGTATAATCAAAATTCTAAAAATTAAGCGCTTACAATTTGTTCGTTGAGAATTATTAACGTTGACAGCATATTCGGTCGTGTAGTCGTCGCGAACTTGTCCGGACGGAGATGTTATTGTTATTCAAAATACATTGCTTAAATTGACGTGTACAGCTAACGTTACTTCCTTTATTTTATAAAACATTAATGTCTTCTTAGACACTATCTACATATAAAGAATTGTGCCACTAGGATTTGTGAAGTTGCTACTCATATGTGTGCATGAGTGCATTTATATCTTACCGTTAGAGTTTAAAATATTTATTCCCAATTAAGTATGGATGTCAATTTTACATTCAAAATGTGACAGTGTGATTACTACAGTTCGGACGTTCGTATACAATTCCGTGTCGCGTGCGAAGAACCGTTGCGCCCGAGTGAGGTAACAAATTGGCTGAGGTAACAGGGGCCAGGAGCCTTAAATTCTTAATTATCAGTATGTAGAAATGGGAAAACAACAAATCCTGATTTGTATGGGAGTTTTACACATTTGTTGACAATATCACTGAGTGGTCGTAAGGATAATTTTTTGCTGCATGAATATTTAACTTTATATATGTCCAGCAATGATGATGGGCACGGAACTGTGAAAAAATCTTCCTTAAAAGTGAGCTGTCGGCCTATTATCATTAATTCTCGAGTTTCACGACAGGTGGCTATATTTTGAATCTCAAATATGTCACCATTTTTCAGAATACAGCAATTATCAGCCTTTCCAATTGTTTTGATGGTAAAATTCGATGATTTTATAACTTTATATTGTGGATTACAGCAATTCTCAGGTAAAGGACCTTTGTCATGAAGAGAGGTTGCAACTAAATCATCGTTCGTGCTTTCATTGTAATTTGAACATGCAGTTCTCATAGTTTCAATTTCTCCATAGCGCCGGGCTATTTGCTGCAGTGGTTTCTCTGGTTTACGTATCAGATTTTTTAGTGTCTGCATGAAATTCTCGAATTTAAATGCACTAAACTTTTCTATAGATCCATGTAACTTTGCATCTTCTACTAGATGGATAATGCCATGAACATTGTGAGTTATATGATGAACGCCATATATTGTAGCAAATGACTTGATAAAATGTTTCGCAAGATTCTCTGCGTAGTTCAATTTATTCTGATGCCGTTCCACATCGCATAATATTCTTATCAAAACGTGGAGTGTTATGAAATGGTCATATATCGCTTTTGGTAAAATCTTTCTTAGAACAATTGGCCCTGTATAAAGAAGAAATTGTCGAAATTCCGTAGCTTTCCACAACTTCAAAAACTTCAAGGTTTGAGGTTTTCGACCGAACTCTTTGGAAATAAATGGTTTCATATCACTTTCAAGCCGTTTCGAAATTTTAAGAATTTGTAGCTGGCCCAGTCTATGTGTGTTTTCACCATGAATCCATAATGTTATCATTTTTTTAACAACGCCCAACAATACTAGGTGCATATAATCTAAAGTTACATTAGTTACCAATCCTAGTCTTGGTATAGAATCGAGAATCGTTCTCTTTTCATGGTACTTCTTATCGCAATATTCCAAAAAATCTTGATCCGTTCGTCTTTTGGCATTCAATTTGGGAAAACACCTCCGATTTTTTTGGATTTTCCTTTTGTTACACATTTCGTGCAGCTATTAAATCCGGAAAAACCTTTTACGCACAAAATAAACGATTTTGCAGGAGCATCACAAATGATATATCGAATCGAAAATTTGTACAGTTTTTCCCCAATAATAATGCCATTTTCGCACAACTCAATAGCCTCTCGGACAAATTGGTCTAAATAAATATTAGCATCTTGAGGTTTTTGGTGTCCATAATATACTCCGATCATAAAAACTTCTTTGTAAGGTATAACATTTCCCAGAATGGGCCAAAGCGCTGCCGTAGAAGAATTAAATAAGGGAACTCCATCAATATTTATAGCAATAGCTATTTCGTCAATACTTAAATTTCCAATTCTATTGCAAAAATCACGAATACTTGAAGCAAGCCCGAAATGGTGGTACTCTCCAGGAAAGACTTCCCAAATATCTGTCTGTTTTGCAGTCTGCAGTAAGGTACGAGGATCACACGGTAATACTGTGGATAGGTTTGGGACTAATTTTAATACGGCAAGCAATTTTTTCAAGCTGTTATGCGAAATTTTTTCAGCAACAGCCCATTCTGCCAGTTTTGTCTTAATGTAATCCATGCTTTGAGAACTATCTGTCTGTCTATCGACAGTTTGAGAACTGTCTGCGTCATCTACCACTTCAGCAAAGGAGCTTATGTTTCGATCAATATTTTCATTTTGATTTATATTTTCATCGCTATTTGGATGAATGTCCATTTCAACAGATTTAGCTACAGAAATACAGCTTTCGTCCGACGAAATTGAAATATTAAGCAAATTATTTGAATTTTCTATTTCACTGTTTTGTGGATCAGGTGACAAATCGGGAATCAAATTTTCCGTAGAGAGTACATCAATTGATGAATTAGTGAATTCAGGTTGCTGTTTCCACCGTTTAACAATTTCAACGATTCGTCGACGTCGTTGTCGATTACTAATGTCAAAGCTATGTTTTCGTTTACGCGATTCCATCTGTAGAAGAATAATTACTTTTTACTGATATATTAAGCTGTTTAAAATAAATAATTAAAATATTAAACCTTATATAAAAATTATTTACTTTTTGCTTATTTTTTGAAAAAATAATTTTTGCTTCAGCCATTTAAACGCTATGAACATCTAAATAGTTTAATCTTAAGCTATCTAGTCATTATAAATATAGTCAATATGAAAGTAAAAATAAAAAATTAAACCTACTAAAATAATTTGCTATTTTTGTTACCTATTATATAAAAATATTTTGTTGTTCCAATTTTTGAGAAACTTACTAAGAGTAAGAACAAAATGCATCATTCAAAAGTGAAGTACAATACATTAAGAAAATTACCCAGATAGGAACGCATGCAAAAAAATTTTAGCTTCATTTTAATAGAAACAAAATTAAAATATAATGTATAATGTATATTGCGTAATAAGTCTACAGCTAAATTTAAAAATTAAAAATTCTAAATTTAATTATTGTAACGTATATTGTAGTTATTGTAGCATCTTTAAATCTTTAAAAAGCAATCTTTAAAAAATTAATGCCCAAAATAAATTTCTATATAATTGTAATATTTGTGAGAATCATTTCGCACAATTATTACTAAATACATTTCAGATATTAATTTTGTAATTATTATACAAATCGTCACAGCATAAAATTGTATAATTATTGTTCAAGTCAATACTAAGAAATTCTTTTTACTTTTTACTTTTTACATTACTTTGTTTCATAATTTTCTCAATATTTAAAACTTATAATTTTTAAATTTTATTTCAACAAAAAATATCGGGAATCAAATTTTACAGAATCGAATGACAATTATTGCGAAATATTGTAAATAGAAAGAAGCAATAATTGTGCATTTATTACAAAAATTTTCTATCTCGATAATAGTTCACGTACAAGGTGTTACATGGCAAATTGTTGAAACTAATTAGCTGTCATTTGCAAATATATTAAGTTGTTGAAAAAACAAAAATTGCGTTGAAAAAAGTAAAATCTGCAGTTTTTAATGGCTTAAATAAAATTTAACATGTGTATATTAGTTTATTTTAATGATGAAAAATATATTAATAATCAAGTAAGCTAATGATAAATATTTTCTAAGTGTCAGATTTAATAGCAGCTATTAAAAAAGTCGTCAATAACAGATGACATGTTAGATAAAGTTTTCATGAGTTTTCGTAAAAGAATTGAGTTTTGTACAAATTTTCAAATGATACGCATTTCGAAAATATTTATCATTATTTAATTATTAATATATTTTTCATCAATAAAATAAACTAATATACTCACATTTTGTTAAATTTTTATTTATACCAATTAAAACTGCAGACCTTCATCTTTTCAACGCAATTTTTGTTTTTTCAACAACTGAATGTACTTTCAAATAACAGCTGATTAGTTTCAGCAACTTCTCATGGGACACTGTATTTTCACATGTTTCCATACTTTAAAATTTTCCCTGACTTATTTATTATTAACATATGTAGGTTTCAAACTTTTACTGACGAAATAAGTTTAAAAAACTTAATAGCGGATGTGCTTTAAAAAAAATTTTGTTTAATCGTTTCTAAACTCTATACTTATATTATATTCGAGTCAAATAACCCTTAAATACTTTTAATAAGTATTTTTTATATTTATCTGTAATTTATCCCGATATATATATATATATATATATATATCTCAATTTATAAAAAAATTGACACAATGAAAATTTAATCCTTTCTCATGTTTGCGAAGACCTTTAAATAAAAAAAAACCTACGTTATACAAGATTCAAATTGTTGTTAGAAATCTTAAAGTACTTAATATTATTATATAATACATTTTTTAACATTTCATTTTTAACATTTAATTTTTTAATACTTTTTACTATTTATTAGTATCTACTTTTCATGTTTTTATAATTTTTTTCTCATAAAGCATTGTTTCTATAAAAAATAATTTGAGATTTTTATGCCAAAGTGCTCAAAATATTTACAGTTATTATACTTAGAAAAAGTGTCCAAATGAATGTGTGTACATGTGTATACAATACATGTACAAAGAGTAAGTGAAAAGGAATGAAATCTTTATTGCGTCAATTTTTTTTATAAATTTGATGTACGTATATGAAGAAAAAATTATAGATGATTTAAAAATATTTAAGATTTGACTCGAATGTGGCATAAAGAGAGTTTATAAATGATATTAAAAACATTTTTATTTAAAAAGCACGCATAAAAAATAATTAAAATATTTTAATTTTATGTAAACACAGTCTTTGTAGACAGCACGTATATACATGGAGATATTTGGAAAATGCCGACGATATCTTATTGTCACAAAAACATCTTCGGGATGTTTTCTGGCTTTTTGGATATGTGCAATGGCCAATATATATGCGACATGTTCAAATAATGTAATTGTTACAATCCGAAAAAAATGAGATAATTCACTTAATGTTGAATGTTTCATATATTAACAGAATTATTTTTGCTGTTATAAAAATAGGTTAAAAGTCTAGCAATTTTAATGAAATGTTTCTCATACAGTGTACACATCCAAAAGGCGTTCAGAAGACATCCCGAAGATATCCTGTAGCTCACATGTATCTTCGAGATGTCTTCTGAACGCCTTTTGGATGTGTACACTGTATGAGAAACAGATTTCATAGAAATTACAAGGATTTTAATCTATTTTTATAAAAGCAAAAATAATCCTGTTAATATATGAAACATTCCACATCAAGTAAGTTATCTCTTTTTTTCGGTTATAACAATTCAATTTTTTGAACATGTATATATTGGTCATTGCACATATCCAAAAATCAGCCAGAAAACATCCCGAAGAAGTTCTTGGGACAATAAGATGTCGTCATTTTCCGAATATCTCCATGTATATACGTACTGTTTACAAAGACTGTTTACATAAAATTAAAATACCTTAATTATTTTTTATGCGTGCTTTTGTGATTAAAACCTTTGTAAAAATTCATTGTTTTTTTTGCAATGTCAAATTTTAATTCAGTTCTGTTATGTTACAAGAAATGTACAAATCACGCGGCATAAATTATTTTCACAGTTTTAGATTGAGATTTTGTACGAAACTCATAACAAGAGAGATTCGTACGAATCTCATAACAGAATTATTCCATATTCTATACTGGTCCCAGATAGCAGAGAATCAAAAAGAATTCTTTTTTATGTCACTAATTCTGAATTCTTTTTTAGATGCAAAAAGAATTCTTTTTCTAAGAAGAATTCTTTTGCATCTAAACAAGAATTCAGAATTGGTGACATACAAAAGAATTGAAGAAGAATCTTTTTCGATTCTCTGTGCTATCTGGGGTGATACATTTTTATTCGTGATTATTCCAACATCGTCAATTTCTTGAAAAATTGACTTTGTTAGGAAAATCATGAATAAAAATGTCTCGCTAGTATAGAATAAGGCACAATTCTTAAAACAATTAAAATTAAATTTTTATACAAATTATACATACCTTGATTCAGTGGCTATGCGTTACGCCGGCAGAAATCTTCCACGTACTTATATTAAATGTATTGCAAAACAATTCAGATCAATCCTGATGTGAATATATTTTTCACAATTTCCGCAAATTATATGTGGCACGTGACAAGATTTCCTGTAAAAGAATAATAAGATAACTAAATGTTTAACATTCATAGCGTTTAGAGAATAATTAAAAATCTTGTTACGACATATCTTTTATACATTCGTATAAAATCGCAATCTAAAATTGTGAAAATGATTTATGCCGCGTGATTTGTTCATTTCTTGTCATGTAACAGAACTATACTAAATTGAAATTTGACATTGTAAAAAAAATTAATGTTTTCAAAGCATTTAATCACAAAATTAATTTTTGTACGACCAATACAAAATCAGTGTGGCTCTGGAGGTCGATTCTGTATTTTGAAACAAGGTAAAAATTACAAAAGTGAACAGATTTACTAGATTTCGACAAATAAAATTGTAGATTCTCTAGTGAATTTCCTCACTGTTGTAATTTTCACCTCGTTCCAAGATACAGAATCGACCTCCTGCTATCAGATAAAAAACGGACATGCCATACAACACTTTCACGCTTTTAGAAGAGATTTTGTGTGCATCTAATACAAAGATATTTCCATATGAGAAAGATAAAGGCTGCATTCCGTAAAATGCATATACGCGCATTTTTTTATAATATATGTAACATGTACTGTAGTTAAATGTATGCGTTTAACAGAAACTTCAGACCATTATCGATAATTGTTCGGCTATTTTAATGGCTATGTTTACACTCTGAATTTAGGCCGCGGCCTATACCTCAAATTCAACCTCAATTATTTAGGCCGCCTGTTTATAGCTGCTGTAAACAGGCAGCCTAAATAATTTAGATCGAATTTGAGGTATGGGCCGCGGCCTAAATGCCCCGGTGTAACCGTGCCCAATAAGAAAACCCACGATAAAAATGCATATTTATGTTATCACAATGACTTACCTCAATACCATGTAATAACTAAATTATCTTCCTTGATAATATGGCTGAACCGATCTTCTGTGCAGATGAAACGTCTAGACACGTCTATAGGTCACAGCCGACATATAAAACAAACGAACGAACATCAGAATTTACCGCGCACTACCGCACCCACACTACGGCTGCGTTCGGAAACGTCACCGGAGTGCACACGAGTGTACTCCCTTCTCGTTCTACCTCAGCGAGTTAGAAGGAGAAGGGAGTATACCCGTGTGTACCTGGGTGACGTTTCCGAACGCAGCCTACAACAAGCGCCTGAGTCCATGTGCTCTCGGCAGTTGAGCCAATGCCATCTACAGCATATTCCACCACAGAATATGTATGTACAAGCTAGAGTTGCGTTCGCTTTGGACACTCACGTGCTAAAGGCATAATTTTATCTTTGTTGTTCATTGCTAGTAGAATAAAGATAAAATAAAGGTACTTTCACATAAGGCGTAACTTGCGTAAAGGTAACCTACGCTAACCAATCATATTATCTCATTTGAATATCAACGGACAAATAAGATAATGTGATTGGTCGGCGCAAGTTACGCTTACGCCACATGGGAACCAGCCTGACGCTTTCAATGCTTGGGCGCCAAAAGATTGAAGCCTAAATAATCGCAACTATAAACGTATAATAGACTGCGCGTTTGTCTCAAGAGATGTTAAAAATTAAACAGAGAAAGCTTGCCATACAGCACAATGTCTAAAATCGGGTAATAAGACGTTTTAAAGACGTCTTTAAAACGTCTTTTAGGCATTTTTTAGAAATATGCCTAAAAGACGCCTAAAAGATGTCTTTAAGACGTCTTATGACCCGATTTTAGGCCCGTATTCATAGTCAGTGCTTATATTTAAGATTATCTTAAGTAAAGTCTTACATGGTTCTAAACCAATCACAGAGCCGTATTAGCATCTTAAGACATTACTTATGCTGGGTCTACAATGCAAGTCGCAGAGTCGTGAGTCGCAAGAATTGACCAATCACAGTCGATTATTCTCCTCAAATTCGACTGTGATTGGTCAATTCTTGCGACTCACAACTGTGCGACTTGCATTGTAGACCCAGCACTAACCCTTAAACTACACCCAGTAAATTGACCCAGTAAAAAAATTGTGTTGCATTATCTACCATTGAAACGCTGAAATCGGGATCTGTCGCGTCACCTCTTGGTAGTTTTAACCTCTCTCTAAATGACAGTACAGTCGCTGTAACGGTTGGTTTATAATAGCCGTAACCGTTGATTTAAGCCGTAATCTTTAAGAAATTGACCATTCACAGTCGATTATTCTTCTCACATTCGACTGTGATTGGTCAATTTCTTAAAGATTACGGCTTAAATCAACGGTTACGGCTATTATAAACAAACCCTTAAGGCTGATTTATAGAGGCCGTAACTGTTAATTTAAGCCGTAATCTTTAAGGAATTGACCAATCACAGTCGATTATTCTTCTCACATTCGACTGTGATTGGTCAATTTCTTAAAGATTACAGCTTAAATCAACGGTTACGGCCTCTATAAATCAGCCTTTAGTCAGCAGGTGTCCGGCTGTGTCTGGCTTCCGTCCGCGTCAACGTTCCAAAAATCACGAGTCATTTTGACCCAGTGTGTAGTTTACCCATTTTGGGGGTGATTTTTTGTGATTTTTTTTTAGTCTTTTTGAGCTTCTTTCGAACAATTAAAGTGTAAGTAAACGTTTAAATATGCTCTGAAATTTTTTTAATTAGTTATCTCTACTATTATATAAAGGGGAAAAGTTTGTACTGTTGTTCGGGGTAATCTTAAAAATTATTGGACCGAATTTGTATTCAAACCATATAAAATAGGGGTAGAATTTCCCGGGGAGTGTTATAGGCTGTATAGATTTTTGTTACCGATCTCCTGGAAACCGATTTTTCAAATTTCTTCAATTTTTCGGAGGGGGGGGGAGAAGTTTGTACTGTTGTTCGGGGATATTGTTTGGCGATGATCGGTGAAAAGGGTTCTTTTGAAACACAAATAAAGTCGTTTCAAGAAAAACGACTCCCGGGCGAAGCCCGGGTAACCAGCTAATCAATAATAACACTGAATTATACATAGATGTCGTAAAAAAAATCGTTAAATAAAAAATTAATATTTTTTAACATTGTTTTGTCTATTTACTATAGTTCGAATTGTTTCCATGCCCTGGGGCTTTCCATGCCCCATCGAAAACGAATCGTTCATTAACGAATCTTGAAGCGAATGTGCTACCGATTTATATTGCTTTTGGTTTTCCAAATAAATACCTTTTTTGAGATGTTACTGGCTTTCGCGCGTATTTTTACCTTAAAGTATATAATCCAGAGAGTATGCAGTTAAATTTTCACGTAAAAATATTGAAAATTTAGAAAGTTATTGAATATTTCGTAAAAAATAGCAATTTTTTGGTTTATATACCATATTTTGAATTTCTGAACCATAAAGCTTTATTAATAACCCTTCACAAACAATCTCACACTCATTTTGAGTGTTGCAAGAATGCATTCTTTTAATTTCAGCCAAAAAGAAACAATCCCCTGTTTGTGGTAATTACGCAAAGTAGCGCTGGGTCAAAATGACCCAGTGTGTACTTTATGTCTCAAACAGGTAGTGTGTAGTTTAAGGGTTAAGACGGTCTTAAAATAAGAACAGACTATGAATACCAGCCTATGAATACCGCTCTCAGGCCGTTAATTATAGTCAGATCTTATTTCAAGACTGTCTTAAGTAATGTCTTAAGATGCTACTACGGCTCTGTTAGATATGTTTTAGAGATTATGCTGTATGGGTTGCTTTATATCATCATTATCTTTGCTAAATAATAACGTTAGAAAAAGACAGGAAGATGATACAAACCATTATTCTTTTTCTATTTTTGATGCATGTTAGGACCGGTCTACAATGGATGTTGTAAGTCGTAAGTCATAAGAATTGGCCAATCACAGTTCACTATTCTTCGGCCGCAAGGAGAATAATGGATTGTGATTGGTCAATTCTTACGATTTACGACTTACAACACCCATTGTAGACTGGCCCTTATGCGTCGTCTACAATGAGTAGTATAAGGTCGTGGTCGTAAGATCGTAAGCAAATCGACCAACGACAGTCAAGAATACATAAGAAAACTTGACTATGGTCGATCGATTTGCTTACGATCTTACGACTACGACGTTATACTCATTGCAGACGACGCAGTATTGTGCGTCAGGCTAGCATACCATGGGATGTATTTCTCGCGTATTACGTAACCGTTTAAACAATCAGAAGCGTTACTCGTAAAAAAATGACATATAACATGATTGGTTACGCAGTTACGCGTTACGTGGGAAATACATGCCATGAGATGCTAGCCTCATTTTAAGACATAGGCCGGTATTCATAGTCGGTTCTTATTTTAAGACCGGCTTAAGTAATGTCTTAAGATGCTAATACGGCTTTGTGATTGGTTAATGACATCTTAAGATTGTACTTAAGACGATCTTAAATATAAGAACCGACTATGAATACCGGCCAAAGACTTAAACCGTAAAACATGTCTTGAAATGGTAAGTCAGCCATTCTGTTTAGGCCTTATTCTTATGACTTTCGATTCTTACGATAGCTATTGTAGAATGTCTTTTAGGACTACATACAACATTTTCAATCAACGCACAAGGAAAATCGTAACATAAGCTGCATAGCCTACGTAAGATTTCCTTTGTGCGTTGATTGAAGTTTGAGATTATGTGCGTATCTAAGTTTAAAATTAGTACTTAACATAACGTAATATTTTACGAAAGAGCGTGTGCGGTAGCCCTTATAGCTAGTTCAGTACTGAAGTACTGAAATAGCGTATGAAATTTTCTTGAATTATATATTTTATTTTCCCTTCTTGAGATGCTCTATAGAGACTGTGCTTAATTCGGTCGTCTATACATTGTTATGACGTGATATCCTCAAACCATCCTATATTAATCTTGAGTAGGACGATGTCTTACTTACATCTACTATGGACGTCTCATAGATGATACTCTTTGCTCGTCTATGCACTGTTAACGACGATGATGAAATATCCTTAAACCATCCTATATTAATTTTAAGTAGGACAATGTCATACTTAATATCTTCTAAAGATGTCGTATAGATAGTAGCCCTTTGCTCGTTTATGCATTGTTACGACGGGATATCTTCAAACCATTCTATATTAATCCTAACAAGAGACATGTCACAACTGTCCGGAACCGATTTGATTCTTTCTGAAATATGTTGTTAAATACAAAAAACTAAGAGACACATATTTTTTTATATGGGCAATAATTCAGGTTTAAGGGGTGAAACACCCCTTTGAAAAAAAAAAGGTTTTTCTCTTTCGGGACGAATATCGTCGAAAGTATAACAGATAGGAAAAAATGTTTTAAATAAAAATTAAATGGTTTGAAGACTTCATAAGAGTTATTTTAGAAAATAAAAAAATTAAGTGGTAGGGGAATAAAATTTTTTATTAAATTTTCTGAAATAATTATTATAAAGTACTCTTCAAACCATTTAACTTTTATTAGCTAAAGAAGCATAAAATAAAATTGCATAAGCCCATAAACATAAGCATAAGAGAATTGATTGGTCTATATGCATGTGCATAAGGAAAATAGACCAATCCGTTTTTTTATGCATATGGTTATGCACCTATGCAAGTTTGTCTAGATAGACCTTTATATCTCCTATAGATGTTCTATAGATAGTGGGCCTTTGCTTGTTTATGCACTGTTATGACGGGATATCCTCAAACCATCCCATATTGATCTTCAGTGGGATAATGTCTTACTTATATCTCGTATGGATGTCCTATAGATAGTGGGTCTTTGCTCGTCTATGCATTGTTATGACGGGATATCCTCAAACCATCCCATATTGATCTTCAGTGGAATAATGTCTTACTTATATCTCGTATGGATGTCCTATAGATAGTGGGCCTTTTCTCGTCTATGCACTGTTACGACGGGATATCCTTAAACCATCCCATATTAACCTTGAGTAGGACAATGTCTTACTTAGATCTCCTATGGATGTCCTATAGATAGTGGGCCTTTTCTCGTCTATGCACTGTTACGACGGGATATCCTTAAACCATCCCATATTGATCTTGAATGAGGTAATGTCTTACCTATATCTCGTATGGATGTCCTATAGATAGTGGGCCTTTTCTCGTCTATGCACTGTTACGACGGGATATCCTTACACCATCCCATATTAACCTTGAGTAGGACAATGTCTTACTTAGATCTCCTATATATGTCCTATAGATAGTGCCCTTTGCTCGTCTATGCACTGTTATGACGGGATATCCTCAAATTATCCCATATTGACGTTGAGTAGGACAATGTCTTACTTATATCTCCTATGGATGTCCTATAGATAGTGGGCCTTTCCTCGTCTATGCACTGTTACAACGGGATATCCTTAAACCATCCCATATTAACCTTGAGTAGGACAATGTCTTACTTAGGTCTCCTATAGATGTCCTATAGATAGTGCCCTTTGCTCGTCTATGCACTATTATGACGGGATATCCTCAAATTATCCTATATTGACGTTGAGTAGGACAATGTCTTACTTATATCTCCTATGGATGTCCTATAGATAGTGGGCTTTTTCTCGTTTATGCACTGTTACGACGGGATATCCTTAAACCATCCCATATTAACTTTGAATAGGACAATGTCTTACTTAGGTCTCCTATAGATGTCCTATAGATAGTGGGCCTTTGCTCGTCTATGCATTGTTATGACGGGATATCCTCAAACCATCCCATATTGATCTTCAGTGGAATAATGTCTTACTTATATCTCGTATGGATGTCCTATAGATAGTGGGCCTTTTCTCGTCTATGCACTGTTACGACGGGATATCCTTAAACCATCCCATATTAACCTTGAGGAGGACAATGTCTTACTTAGGTCTCCTATAGATGTCCTATAGATAGTAGGCCTTTGCTCGTCTATGCATTGTTATGACGGGATATCATCAAATTATTCCATATTGACGTTGAGTAGGACAATGTCTTACTTATATCTCCTATGGATGTCCTATATAGATAGTGGGCCTTTTCTCGTCTGTGCACTGTTACAACGGGATATCCTTAAACCATCCCATATTAACCTTGAGTAGGACAATGTCTTACTTAGGTCTCCTATAGATGTCCTATAGATAGTGGGCCTTTGCTCGTCTATGCATTGTTATGACGGGATATCCTCAAATTATCCCATATTGACGTTGAGTAGGACAATGTCTTACTTATATCTCCTATGGATGTCCTATAGATAGTGGGCCTTTTCTCGTCTATGCACTGTTATGACGGGATATCCTCAAACCATCCCATATTGATCTTCAGTGGGATAATGTCTTACTTATATCTCGTATGGATGTCCTATAGATAGTGGGTCTTTGCTCGTCTATGCATTGTTATGACGGGATATCCTCAAACCATCCCATATTGATCTTCAGTGGAATAATGTCTTACTTATATCTCGTATGGATGTCCTATAGATAGTGGGCCTTTTCTCGTCTATGCACTGTTACGACGGGATATCCTTAAACCATCCCATATTAACCTTGAGTAGGACAATGTCTTACTTAGATCTCCTATGGATGTCCTATAGATAGTGGGCCTTTTCTCGTCTATGCACTGTTACGACGGGATATCCTTAAACCATCCCATATTGATCTTGAATGAGGTAATGTCTTACCTATATCTCGTATGGATGTCCTATAGATAGTGGGCCTTTTCTCGTCTATGCACTGTTACGACGGGATATCCTCAAACCGTCCTATATTGATCTTGAGTTTCTACTCAAGGACAAGGTCTTACTTATATCTCCTATGGACAGCCATAAGATGTTTTATCCTGCCGGGATAGAAATTGGACAATTTCAGGACGATCCCGGGATTAATTTTGCTGTGTGGGTAGTACCGACTAAGCGTATATGCGTACAATCAATTGTTCCTTCGATACCAGGCAAACCAATACCTTTATTACCACGTCCAATATCTTTAAAAAGTCTTTTATTTTCTTGTATGGCATCTGGTGAAGAAGGCATCTTTATAATTTCATTTAAGAGTCTTGCTAAAAGTAGAGATACTCGAAAAACTATTCTTGAAACAGTTGGCTGTAAGACGATTATCGTATCTCCAAGTACTTGCTGCAAAAATATTAAACTATATTAATACCATAATATTGCAAAAAAGATTTGTGTAAAACATTCTCTAAAATAATTATATTTTTCTTATACATAATTGGGTGCTTTCTATTTACTGACACAAGTAAACACAAGTGTCTCTGTCTTATTACTCATTGAATGCAAGGAAAGATTTCTAATGATATTTGTGTCGACTTGTGTCAATAAATGGAAAGCACCCTATATATATATATATATATTATATCCTACATGTTTTATTACATAATTACGTATATAATAACATACTTACTTGAAAACTGCCTGTTGCATAGAATCGTAGACAAATTAACAATTGACACAGTGGAGGAAGAGGAAGGCCACGGTTATTATCACGTATTAGTTCATTTTCTATCTTAGGTAGAATTCCATATAGAACAGACTCTTTATTAAACCTAAACCGCCTTTTAAATTCTCGGTTATAATAATATTCAAACGGATTCATCCAGTCTCTTATGTATCTTTTCGGAGCTTGTAGTACATAACCTACATCGTCGTCAAAATCGATTTCACCCATTTCATCTAAATTAATATTTCTTATGTTCTCTATTTCCATTTTAAATAAAATATCGAATTTGTCACATAAAAGATAAAAATAACGATTTGTATCACTTAAAAAGCTGTTACACTTTACTGGTAAATATATAAGAATATTTTAAGTCTACTTTTAACTCGACTTAAATTTTATCCGATTTTGTCTTGCTAGAGAAATGCTTAGGATCATCTTAAATGACTATGAATTTGACAGTAATAAGATAATCTTAAGATCATGCTTATGTGAAATAAGATATGTTCATGAATCCCGTTGAAACGTCTTAAGATTGCCTTCATATTTTTTTGACAAAATTAAGATTTAAAGATTTCTTTGAATTAGGATAAAATAATATTCCTTTGTGTAAACAAGAATCCGTTTAAGGAGTTATAAATACAGATGTTATTAAACTCGATTAATGGTGGACGTGAAAATTAAAGCGAGGAGCACAGACTTCTGCATAGCGTGTAAGGGTGAAGTCCCATGGAGTTAGCGTACGGCGTACCGGCGTATGGCGTAAAGAAGCTTGGCTAATCACAGACTTTACGCTCATTTTTGTTACGCCAGCATAGATATGACGCTGGTTTTTGAAGCGTTTTGGCGTTTATAGTACAATGATACACACCCACGTACATGCATATGAAATATTGCTTTATGTATGAATGTATGTGTTAAAAATTGCGCTGAAAATTTCATCGGCTGTCCCATGGGGCGTATTTACGCCGGCGTAATGATCAATAAGCCAATCACAAGAACCTTGAGCATCCGTTTTGAAAATAAGTTTTGTAAAACAACACTGTGATTATTAATTATTACGCTGCTTAAATACGCTCCATGGGACAGCCGATGTTTGTGCTGGCATAACGAAAACGAGCGTAAAGCCTGTGATTAGCCAAGCTTCTTAACGCCATACGCCGGTACGCCGTACGCTGTCTCCATGGGACTTCACCCTAATGCATAACGCATAAGAAAATGATCCAATCAGAGTCCTTCATTTCTATCTCCACAATGGAAGTAAAGGACTCTGATTGGTTCATTCCTCAAGCGTTATGCATTATGCCTTATGCAGAAGTCTGTACTCCTCGCTTTAGTCTAAGATGAAATATGTATGTTGGACTGAAACATTGAAAAAAGTACATAAAACATAAGTAAATTTTCTACATTTACTTAGCAATTCTGTGGATATGCATTTCGCATCACATTGCCATATGTTCTATAATATTTAATACATGTACTACGAAATAGCTTTGTCTACACAATATATACTTACACAAGGGGTATATATTCCATAATGCGTTACTTGCGTTACTATTATATTATACGCCATTTAACCAAGTTCAAACTTTATTAACATTTTACACAGCAATCAGTAAAAAAACCTGAAAATACAGACACCATAAAGCACTTTGTTCCGTTAAACAATATAGTAACAGAGTTCAGTGATTAAATGTAAGTATTAACTTATCTTATCTGATAATTTTATTAATAAAACTGTTTCCAAAAATCCAGCGATGTAAACAGAATACGTGTCTCGTCGTACAGCTTCTGTCGCTATTTCCGTACAACACAATTTCTGGAACACAATTACAACATTCACGTAGCATAAACAACGAAAATGAATAATTATTTCAACACAATTTCAGTTAATTAAAACATACAAATGGACAAATTTACAATTTAATATCATACGTCGTACGTCTGTACGTGCATAATACGAAATATAGGCAAATTTGATGCGATTTTGGTGCATACTGAAATGTACTGACAGTACTGACAGTTTTCATCATATGTAACATAAGTTACAGACTGTTACCGGCATTCATAGTCAGATCTTATACATAAGATCGTCTTAAGCTTATCTTTAGATACTCCGTAGCCAACGAGTCGTTCAGTATCAAAAGATAAATTTAAGACAATCTTAAATACTATGAATACCGGCCTGTGAGCAGTCACAGTACAGAAATAATAAATTATTCAATTATGAAGTGAAATTATGTTGAAAAAGCCGTTTGTGTTTGTGTAGGAACCACAGCAATCAGGCAAGCTTCCGAGATTACTCGGCGCTGTCATTGGCTTGGCAAGTTTTCCTGATTGGTTAAAGTTGCTATGATTCTTACAAAAGCTACACTTACAAAAACGACGTTATTAAGAGCCTATCCAACGCTTTGCTAATAAGCTACTTAATACATATGCATAGAAAAATTAACCGATCAATGCCCATTTTTACCAATGTAAATGAACATTAATCTTGGTTTAATTCACTTCCTACTTCTAAGAATTAGAAAAAGAAAAAGAATAAATTAAATTAAGATTAAAGTTAACCAACATATGTAGAAATTGATATAAGGATGCCGGACATCTAATATAAAGAGGGGAACACAGACTTTTCCATAACGTATAATGCATAACCATAAGAAAATGGATTGGTCTATTTCCTTATGCACACATATATGTATTAATCAATTTTCTTATGCTTATGCACTATGCGTATTGCAAAAGTCTGTGCTTGCCGCTTTAGAATGCCATGTTATTTAATAATTATGCATATTTTTTAGACCAGATGAGTGACTGGTTTATTTTTCTGTGACTATGCAAAATGTCCGAAAGACCATCCAGACAAACTTACAAGCTGCATAACCGTATGCATAGAGAAAATTATCCAATCGCATTTCTGTCATAAAGATGAACGTAAAATCCCTTGGATAATATTCTTTATGCATACGGTTATGCAACTATACAAGTTTATCTGAATGAGCCTTAATGCACGGTCTTGATGTTTGTATGTACATACATACAGTGGATTAAAAAAATATTTGCACACCCAGTTTTCTTACAATAACTTTATTCAAAGGAATATAATACATAATTACGATATCTACCTAAGTAGATTATATGCTATCTACATGCATTAAATTTATAATATTTTATTAATATGTATTAAATTTATGGACACAACTCGTACTTATGTATTATTCTTTTGAATAAAGTCATTGTAAGAAAACTGGGTGTGCAAATACTTTTTTATTCTCTATACATACATATTTATGCGTACAAGTGATTTTAAATCACAAATTCGTCCATACGTTTAGCAGTTTTAATTTAATAAAACTGTAATAAAAATAATTACTCGTTTTCGTTTCCTATGCTCTGCAAAACCTACATTTATGTTCGAGAAATTGCATTATATGGAAATAGTGACATAACCGGTAGGTGCTTTTCTGTTACAGGATCTACATAGATTTGCGGAAGCTGTTTCACTAATAGGACAATCAGATAGGCTTAACCGTTACATTTATTTACTGAATATCAATGCTACAAGGATGTATAAAAATACAAAATGGTTCATGATGTGTTTGTATATTTTTATATTTACGCTGATAGCTATATAAAATGTAAATACAGGTTGAAGCTGATTGAACGGCGTGTAATATAATACAATGACGCAAATAACGCATGGAATGCATTTGTTCCATGTGTAACGGCCTTTGCACAATGCCAGGTTCTTGCCTGTGTACATACTATAAAAGTCATCTTACCTAAACTTGTAGTAGTTTTGTTTAAAACGTGTGTATACTGACTATATGCCTTCTAATCTAAGATGCAATGCTTCTGTATGTTGCACTAAAACATTGAAAAAAGTATATAAAACATAAGTAATCTTCTACATTTACTTAGCAACTCTCTGTGCATGCATTTTACATCATTTTACCTGCTGTATGTCCTGTTTTTATACAATATTATATAATACATGTAATACGAATTGGATATGTCTACATAATGTATACTTACACGAGGGATATATGTATTTTATGATGCGTTACTTGCGTTACGTCATATTACACGTCATTTAACCAACTTCAACCTTCATTTACATTCATATAGCTATCAGTGAAAAACCTGAAAATATACAGACACCGTAAAGCATTTTGTTTCCTTAACCCTCAGTGTACACACTATAAAAAGTACGTTCCGTATGGACATGGTTTAGCCTAACCCGGCGACTTTGATTGACTGTATATCGGGCTGTAATTTGTCAATTGATTGACAAAGATTCCCCCCCACCCCCCGGTACGGACCCCCACCATTCACTTTCTTTGAAATGGCGCTACTTTCAAAATTCGCTCGGGTTACGCTAACCCAGTGTGTACACTGAGGGTTAAACAACATTGTAGCAGAGTTCAGTAATTAAATGTAACTATTAAACTTATCTTATATGATCATCCTATTAATAAAACGGTTTCCATAAATTCATCGATGTAAGTAGAATACGTGTCTCGTTGTACAGCTTTGGTCGCTATTTTTGTACAACACAATTTCTGGAACATATATGCAACTTTCACACAGCATAAAGAACAAAAATGAGTAATTATTTTAACACAATTTTAGTTAATTAGTAAAGCTAAACATACAAACACAAACTTGCGATTTAATATCACACGTCGTACCGGTCGTACGTACGCGGATAACAAGGAATATAGGCAAACGGCAAAATGCGATTTTGGTGCGTACCGAAATGTATGTACTGACAGTGGGTCTGTTCGCGTTGCTTGCACTCTTTGCACTCAGCATCTTCGCTTTCTCTCTCTCTAACGGCCGAATATATATTTATCTCATTTCAAGTGCAAAAATGTTTGGGGATTTCAAGCAACGCGAACAAGCCTAGTACTGAAAATTTGTATCATATGTAACATAAATTATAGACTGTGAGCAGTCTTAAGCTGGATTCAGACAGGACGCGTCAAGCAGCGAGTAGCAAGCCAATCAGCGAGATGATATCAGCAGTAGCGTAGAAAATATCGCCTCGCTGATTTGTTGCTGCTCGCTGCTTGACGCGTTCTGTCTGAATCCAGCTTCAGGCTAGCGTCCCATGTAGCGGATTAAGATCTATCCAGACAAACTTGCATAGGTGCATAACCATATGCATAAAGAAACGGATTGGTCTATTTCCTTATGCACATGCATATGGACCAATCAATTCTCTTATGCTTATGTTTATGGGCTTATGCAAGTTTGTGTGGATATAGCTTTACGCGGAACGGAACGAACATATCACCAATCACAGGATCGTTCTGATAGATCCCTGTCAAAGATTCCGTCAAAATGGTTACCAATCACAGTCGAATATTCTCCTCAAATTCTATTGTGATTGTGTCAATTTCTTACGGCTTAGAGCTTAAATGTCCTTTAAAGCAAGGTTGTAGACCAGCACTAACTGTATGCATGAAGAAAATTATCCATTCACATTTTACGTTCGTCCTTGTGACAGAAATGCTATTGGATAATTTTCTCTATCCATACGGTTATTCAGCTTGCAAGATTGTTTGAATGGCCATTTGGGCCTTTTGCATAGTCACATAATGCACAGGCACAGAAAAATTACAGGCAATCGCACACAAAATGACATAGCTGCATATGCATAGCATAAAACCGTTACACATGCTTGATGTGTAAGAAAACAAGATGATTCATGATGTGTTTGTATATTTTCATATTTACCCCGATAGCTGTATAAAATGTAAATACAGGTTGAAGCTGATTAAACGGCGTGTAATATAATACAATAACGCAAATAACGCGTCATTGTATTATATTACATCATTCTCACCTATTATCATTCTTACCTTTGGATCCAACCAATCACACTTAATTGCTACTTAGCGGCTCAGTGAGCGGTCGTGCTTCTGGATGAACCTATTGACTTAATGAAAATTGTTGCTAAAATATTATGTGCAATGGCCCAGTTTACACCAATCACTTGATACGCGTATTAAATAGTAAATAACTAGTAAATTAGTTTGATTGTTGGCTGATCAGCTCAAATATACCATTTGATACGCGTATCAAAAGATTGGTGTAAACTAGGCCAATAACATTAATCGCATTTTAAGACCCTTGCACAATGCCCGCAACGCAGACAATAGAAACAAAGAATAATACAGGTAATAGATTTTTAACCTATCGGGGGCCGTGTATCAATGCTACAGCATTGAGCGCGTTCAGCAGACCAAGCCGCTGAGTAGCAGTCGAACGTGATTGGCTCTTACTTTTAGAACCAACCAATCAACGCAGAGTGTTGATAAGACGACTCAACAGTTGTGTCTGCTGAACGCGGCCATTGTACACACGTCGTCAGAAATGCCTTTACACCAAAATGGCCGTTATTGGGGTACATTCGGAACCTGAGCCGGTATTTATCTTATATTTAAGGCCGGTTCTACATTGGTCGTATCATAGCATACTTCGTAAAGGCCATTGCACGTAACAATGTTTCAGTTGTAATCGTAAAACAGTAAGAAAATAGACCAATCACAGTCGATTATTCTCCTTGAGCTCGAAGAATAATCGAGTGTGAATGGTCTATTTTCTTACGGCCTTACGATTATGACTAAAACTTTGTTACGTGCAATGGCCTTAAGAAATTGACCAATTACAATCGAATTTGAGAAAAATAATCGACTGTGATTGGTCTTACGAATTATGCTACGATACGACCAATGTAGAACCAGCCTAAGACCGACTTAAGTACAATCTTAAGATGTTATGAACCCATCACAGAGCCGTATTAACATCTTAAGACATTGCTTAAGACGGTCTTGGGCCGACTCTACATTGGTCGTATCGCAGCGTAAGTAGTAACTCGTAATAAATTGACCCATCACAGTCGATTATTCTCCTCAAATTTGACTGTCATTGGTAAATTTCTTATGATTTACGACTTATGACGCTACGACACGACCAATGTAGAACCGATTTTGAAATAAAATCCGACTACAAATACTGACCTATGATTGGTTCATGACATCTTGAGATTGTATTTAAGACGGTCTTTAAACCTTGTGTCCACGATGCTAGAACTGCATCCGAGTTTTGGTTTAAGCAAATGAAACTGCTGCTTTTCTGCAAGAGCTGCAAGTTGATTGGCTTAAACCAAAACTCGAACGCAGTTCTAGCATCGTGGACACAAGGGTTTAGGCCCGGTCTACAATCAGTCGTATGAGAGAATTTCTTTTTCGGAAACGAATTTTCCTCAATGGACCATCGGCTACGTTCCGACATCCGACTCCGACATACGACTGATTGTAGACCGGGCCTAAGATATAAGAACCGCCTATAAATACCGGCCTTGGTAGAAAGCCTCGAAGAGCCTAGAAGAGAGAGACGCCAACGGGTCATGTAACCAGCTCTTTGTGATTAGCTGGAAACAATATGTAAGGTGGACATTGCGACGCCAATGCAAAAAAGCGCAGAAGAGGTTAAACTCTGACCTCTCCTAACCTCTCCTACTCTCTCCTGCGCTCTTCTGCATTGGCGTCGCAATCTTGCAATGTCCAACTTACTACATATTAGGTGCTTTCCAGTTAACGACACAAGTCGACACAAGCGTCACTCTGTCTTTGTTGCTCACTAGATGTTGAAAAGAGACAGAATGACGCTTGTGTCGACTTGAGTCGCTAAATGAAAAGCACACATTGGCGCGTTCAGCGGAACAAACCGCTCAGTAGCAATCGAACGTCATTGGCTCTTACTTTTAGAACCAACCAATCAACGTAGCGTGTTGATAAGACGACACTCAACAGTTGTGTCTGCTGAACGCGGCCATTGTTGCCAGCCAATCACGGAGGACTGGTCACATGACCAGTTGGCGCATATATACATGTCAACTATATATCGAAATTCGAAATGTCCGGGCATTCCTTGCCGGTTAATGTACGTTGTGCGAGTTACACGTAGTGTAGTTTTGTTAAATGATATATATGCATTAATAAAATTTTCGAATGAAACGTACTACATTCGTAAGGCCCGCGGCCTCGCGCAATTATACGCAGTTTATGTGCACAAAAAAATAAGAAAAAAGAAACTACGAAGACACGTGTAGAATTTACATTGCAGCATCGTAAGTTGCTTTTATTATTAGACCTAAAAAATTGTTTAATACTGTGTCTGGTGCTATAAATTTTAAAATAAATATTAACAAATATGTCTAAATAATTTCATTTACTTATATGAAAATACCATGTTGTATTGTACATGTACATATTTTTTTATAGGGAATGTAGAGCATCTTAATATACTGAAAAGAAATTTGGAAAGAGGGTTTCCAAAAGTAAATTTACGTAATGTTATGCAAGGTAAGCAAAAAAATTTGTTTTATATTTTCAAATATTGTATTTAACACTACTAAATTTAATAATTATACCCCTTTACATTAGAGAAAACAATAGAGAGCGAAGCAATTCATGGTCCTGCATATCATTTATCAGGTGATAAGAGTAATGACGGAAGGGATGGCAATAAAAATATTGCAGCAACAGTGTCACAGGACATAGCTAAGATTATTTCAAAAACGCACGCAGATTCTATGGAGACGTAGTCTCTGGGAATTAATGTGAACAAGAGGTAATTTTTTAATTTATACACATTCGTTATAAAAGAAGAATTTGCATTGTTTATTACAACTTCTTTAGCGTTTGTAAATTCTAAAAAAATTGTAACAAACCCTGCAAATCCTTTCTGTCCAATAAATGTACATGAATCTAAAAATTACCTCTGTTCACGTTAATTTGCACTAGACTGTGTTGCATATGTACAAAATTTGTTTATATGCAACACAGTTTGGTGCAAATTAACGTAAACACAGGTAATGTTAATATTGCAAACCTTAAATACTTACCATTCAGTTTCTAATCACCAAGCAAGTTTATTCCTTTCATACGTCTCAGACAGCTTCTCACGTCCACTTACTGAATCAATCAAGCTAGCTGGTCATTCATTAACTGTAGAGACAAGCTGAGACGTATGAAGAGAGTAAGCCTGTTTGGTGGTCAGAAACTAGGTGACATTCTTGCGATCAATATTTCTGGTTATATGATGTAAATATGATGTGAAACGTTATGTTTTACACTCGTTACACTTAAGAATTGATAAAATGATAACTTTTTATAGCAGAGGAGACAAGAGAGAGCGAAACAATTCATACAGAAAATTACGATACCAGTGTTAACAAAACAGTTCTAGAGACATGTTTACAGCAACAAAGACATAAAATATCTGATCCTGCAAACTTTATGGGACATGCTGAAAAATTCCATCGAGAAGTAGACAGACAACCTATTATTAGTCGTGATATTTTGAATATATCAAAGCATTTAGAAGCAGCTCATGGATGTTATTTTCAAGATACAGAGAAAAGTTCTATTGAAGAATTCAGTAGCGATGATGAGGAAGATAGGAAAGGAAATGAAGAAACAACTATAAATGAAGGTACCACCTTACCAATTCATTAACTGTAATGTTAATTTTGTGTGAGTCATGCACATTGAATGATTGTAATATAATGGTGAATTGACTGTCGATATTTTCCATACATTATAACTTTTTTATACTAAAATGTCATGGTTCACACAAATTATTCTGACAGCTGTGAAGGCGTCAAATTTACTAATGTATGCATGCTACATTATATTGCAATCATAGGCTGCTTTCAGCAGAGAAAGCTCTGTAACTTTCTTTGTTGTAATGCAAAATTTGTGAATCTGATTGGTGTATGCTTTTAATTTTGGCCGAAGCTAAGAGTATACACCAATTAAAATCACGAATTTTACAACAGTTGCAAAGCAGCTTTCTCTGCAGAACGCAGCCAATACATACTTTAATACATACTTATACATACATACTTTAATTATACATACATACTTTAATTATAGAAAAAAATGATAGTAACTCATCTGTGGAAAAATCAAGAAGCAAAAGACGTTCTAGTGAGTATTATAATTTATTTTAATTGGTATTTGTTTCAACAAGTAAAGTTGCACACTATCTTGTGATATATTCTACTAAAATAACAATTATTTTAATAATTATTACAGTATAGTTATTAAATTTTGACATCTGTACTATACTATTGTGATATAATTGTCAAAAGTAAAAGGTAAAAATTAAAATTTAACAAGTCAGTGATCATTAAAATTATCTACATTTTTATGTTCACATTACACCGTATTAAATCTTCTATAACTATTTGTTAAAATTCGAATACAAAAGTATTTAATAACTTTGTCATCAATGAAATAATATTTGTCGAATAGATTTAATGCAGCGTAATGTAAGTTACAATCTATGAATTAGTTCTATAAACATTTACCTCAAATTATGTAAGAAGTTGAAACGGTAAGAAAATTTTAAATCCTATAAATGTCTCACATTTTTTTTTATAGGTTCTCCATATGGTTGCACAAAGCGAACACGCTGGGATAAAAATGAGAAAACGGTGATGTTAACAGCATTTGATGGATATATGAGAGGTGGCAAACTGCCTTCTTTAAAGGCAATTGACGATCTTATAAAAGAAAATCCCTGTTTAAAAAAATAGAAAATCTCCGCAAATAAAAACGTGGCTGTACAATCAATGTAAGAAAAAGGAACAGACAACACAATCGTCTTAATTTCTCAGTTGTGCTCTTACATTTTTTGTATTTATTTTTCTTAAATTTAAACTTTTTATTTTCAAGTGCAATAACATTTTGTAAAGCACAAAGCAGCAAATTTTTAACAAGTTATGTTTATTAAAGTCATTTTGTAGTTCTTTTTTTAATGAAATGAGTACAATATTGATATGTTTGTCAAATAATATAAGCATATGTTATTTAATAATATAGTTTTACTAGGTGCGCAACTAAGTTTCCGGGTTTTTTTGATCAATAAAAAATGGAAAATTTCAAGAGAAATACAAAAAATGGTTTATTCAAAGTATCGTCCCTCGCTAGCTATACATTTTCGTCATCTCTCTGGCAATACATGAATACCGCGACGATAAAACGACGCGTCTTTGGACCGAAACCATTCATCCCACCAATTTTGCACTTCTTCGAAATTGGTCAAGTGTAGCCTAGCCAAGCCATGCGCCATCGACCGGAACAAGTGATAATCGGAAGGCGCCAGGTCTGGTGAATACAGCGGGTGCGGTAGCAGATCCCATTTCAGCGTTTTGATGGTGTCCTGGACGATGGAAGTGCGATGGCACGGAGCGTTGTCGTGCTGCAATATCACTCGTTTGTGTCTCGTGTCCCATTCTGGCCGTTTTTCGAGCAATGCATGGTTTAAATTGATCAGTTGTTGTCGGTAGCGATGCCCATTGACAGTTTCGCCCGGTTTCAGCAGCTCATAGTACACGATTCCTTTCTGGTCCCACCAAACGCAGAGCATTGTCTTCTTTCCAAAACGATTTGGCCGTGCCGTCGATGTTGATGCTTCACCAAGTGAAAGCCACGATTTTTTGCGTTTGGGATTCTCTAAATATATCCACTTCTCATCGCCAGTAATAATTCGATGAAGAAAACTCTTTCTTTCATGCCGCAAAAGCAAAATTTCAGAAGTGGCTTTTCGATTTTCCATCTGTCTCTCAGTCAACTCATGCGGCACCCATTTTCCTTCTTTTTGAATTTTTCCCATGGCATGTAAACGTTTAGAAATACCTTGGCGAGTCATGTTTAATGCCTCCGCAAGTTGATCTTGTGTTTGCGTATCATCTTCATCCAATAACGCTTGCAGATCGGCGTCCTCAATTGTTTTTGGTCTTTCGGAGCGCTCCTTGTCCTGAGTGTCGAAATCGCCACTTCTGAAGCGTTTAAACCGATCTTCACAGGTAGTTTTCGATGGTGCATGTTCGCCGTAGGCCTCCTCAAGCAAACGATGTGCTTCAGCTGCATTTTTTTTCAAGTTAAAGCAGAAAAGCAAAGCTTCCCGCAAATGCTGTTTATTTGGCACAAAACTCGACATCTCCGTTGTTAGAAAAAATATTTTTGCGTTGCGATATGTGTTGGTATAACGACTGGTTATTGTTAACAGATGTCCAAGCTATAAAAATACACAACTTCAGACGTGTAAGTCGAGTACATGTGTTATTGGTGCTATCTATGTGTGAAACCCGGAAACTTAGTTGCGCACCTAGTATATATATCTTTGCAACAGCAAATGCATACTTGTTATTTTCAAGTGTAATCAAATTTTGCAAAGCTCAAAGCGTCAGATTTATAATAAGTTATGTGTATGAAAGTTATTTTACAGTTTGTTTCCTAATGAAATAAATATAATATTTGTATGTTTGTCAAGTAATATAAGCATACGTTATTTAATAATAATTTTATTATATATTCTCGCAACAGTGTGTGTTATCTTCGAGAAATTATATGTATCTCTACAAAAAAAATTTCTGTTAATAAACTTAAATGATATCGCAATGCGCTTTTTTGGAAATATATAAAACTGCGCGTGTCTTTTCTGTTCTTGCATCTTATTTTGCTAGCAAATTTTTGAAAATATATAAAAACTGCAAATTATTTTATTTTTCTACGTAATATTGCAATAATTAATATCTAATACATTAATACAGTAGCGAGTTAAAATGCAAGTAAATAAAGATCGAGTGGTGTGGAATATAAATAGAACGCATTTTACATCGAACAAATTTTTATTTCAACGACATATTATGGCTGGGTTCGGGGAGCGCGCTTTTAGCGCTATGAGCGTGCTCTGTCCTTGTTCAACTTTTAGTAAGTAACAGAGATAGAATGACGTTGTCAGCGCTAATAGCGTCTCCCCGAACGCACCTATGTAAAATGCAAATAATTCATATCATGTACAATAAATAATACACAATGTCTGACACAAATACAAATGTTCATTAGATAAACGTAAAAGATTACTAGGTACTTATCATAGGTATTTTATTTCATTGTTAAAGGTAACGTCCTATGGTATGTATTTTCGCGTAACGCGTAAAGCCCGTATCAGGGTGCCGTTACATGCGGCGTAACTTGCGTAAAGCGTAACCTGCGTATTCTAGTGATTTAAGAGAAGTTACGTCCATGATGCATCAAGGTTACGTCATTTTCTAGCCTGAGTTTACATGGGGCGTATTTCGCGCAATGCGTAACTAATACAACCAATTGGAGATTAGAGTTACTGTTGTATCCTACAACAGAAATACAAAACTGATTTGCGATTGGTTCTCGCATCTTACGCATTGCGCGAAATACGCTCCATGTAAACCCAGGCTAGAAAATGACGTAACTTTTCTCTCTGCATCTGCACTTGAAATTGGTTATGCCAGACTCGGAGGTTATGTGTGTTCTTTGATCTCAACCTCCACCAGATGACATGAAGAAATTGCCATATGATGTAAGATTTACATACAAATGTTATTATTCAAATAATTTATACAATTATATTTTATGTATATAAGAGAATGTGTTCTAAAGTGAAAATAAGAACTCTACATGTAAGATATTTTCATTGTAACATATACTAATTAACTTTCAGCCTGATATGCTAAAATGGGATAATCACCATCATAGAGCGAACTACGTGAATTACGTTGAACAAATTTATTGTTAACGTGGACTTAATGGTGAATAATTTATAATAACGATAATAACGTATCGAAATATGTGTATCGCAGTAATAACATTGTTGTCTAGTTTTCAGGACTATTACAAACTGCTGACTACGATTTAGATATACCCCGATAAACCCCAGTATCCTGCGTGAGTGGGAAAGTAGTGAGGATACCGTGTGATCTCCAGATTGAACAGTTGATTTAATGTACAAGATGGAATTGAATCAAATAGATCCTGATATTAATCGTTATATGGAAACGGTGGCTAAAGTGGAAGAAGATGAAACAAACGCGTCAACAACGGAAAGTTGGGAAACGTCGTATACTAAAATTGTTTGTAATATGGAAACTGATGGTGTTGCAAGAGAAAAAAACTCGTCACAGAATATGGGTGCGCCCGATATTCAGAGAAAGACAAAGGTTATTCCAGGGTGCCAGTGAAAATTTGGTCAGAGAAATGGAATTTCAAGACCACGAAATGTTCTATAATTATACTAGGATGTCCAGAGAGATGTTTGATGAGTTAATGGTCATTGTTGGGCCATTTATTGAAAAACAATGTGTCGTTCGAGATCCAATACCAGCCCGTACCCGGCTTTTAGTATGCCTGCGTTATTTAGCGTCTGGGGACACTATGGCTTCAATTGCTTATGCTTTTCGAATTGGAGTAAGCACTGTCTCAAAAATTATTTCTGAGACATGCGAAGTATTATGGAATACTCTCCACGAATCAGTTTTCCCTGAAATAAATGAAGAGAATTGGCTAAAAATCGCGAATGATTTTGAGACAAAGTGAAATTTTCCGCACTGCATTGGTGCGATAGATGGGAAGCACGTAGTAATATAGGTGATGTTAAGATAATGTATTTTATATTTACTTTAAGAGATGAAAATGATTATTTTCTATTTCAGTCACCTCCTCGCAGCGGCTCAACGTTTTACAATTACAAGGGGAATCACAGCATCAGTTTACTAGCGGTTTGTGATGCTAACTACTGTTTCACATTAGTTGACATTGGTGCGGAAGGCAGACAGAGCGATGGCGGTATCTTCGCGCATTCAAACTTTGGCCAACGATTCGAAAGAAACCAAATGAATTTGCCACAACCAAGACCGATTGAAGCTTCTGGGCCCGCATTACCGTTTGTGTTAGTAGCGGATGAGGCATTCGCTTTGACTCGTTACATGATGCGACCGTATCCACGAAGCGGACATCTGAACCGTCAAAGAAAGATATTCAATTACCGTCTCAGTCGAGCACGAAGAATGATCGAAAGCGCATTCGGCATTTTGGTAGCAAAATGGCGAATTTATCGTCGATCGATAATTGCATCTGTTTCTGCTGCAGTCAAAATTGTTCAAGCGACTATATGCTTGCATAATTTTATTATCCAAAAAGAAAACAAATTGCCACTCTCTGAAAGACATTATATAGGCATGCTCAACGAAGAGAGAGCCGTGATAAACGGTGCATTACAGGAAGTAAACGACGCAGGCAGAACTAACGCCCACGCCCGAATTGCTTCCAGAAGTCGAGACGATTTCGCTGCATATTTCGAAAACACCGGAGCAGTACCCTGGCAGTGGGAAAAAGGTCTACTCGACGATTTCTAATTAAAAAGGCCATATGATTTAGGATTTCGTGTTTAATTTAAGCTTACAGTGCTAACATTCGAATAGCATCGACTGTTATCGTCATAAAAATTTCCGAAAAAAAGCAAGAGGAACAGAATAGAAAAGAGAGAAAAAGAAAAAAATATAGAGAAAAGATACGAGAAAGAAAAGGTTAGCTTTATATCTTATAAATAATCTTATAAATTATATATTGTTATATATATAATTATATCAAACATTAAAAATTTTAATTTAATTTATATTATTACAGGTAGAAAAAAATTATGTTACAATATATGCCAAATATAAAAGTGTATCTGTTTTGGTCCTTGTGCAAGACAAAACCAAGAAAAAACATTATTTACAAAACTCATCTCTTTTTAGAGAGACTGGAGTTTTTAAAAGTTTTGAATTATAAATACGCACGCTTTTAAAATAAATTAAATAAACAAGTAAATATCTAGATTTGTTTTACAGAAATTTATAAAAAAAATAAAGCAGATTTTTACTTATTATTTACGCGTTATTTATTTCAATTTGCATAATTCCCTTTCGCATTCATAGTAGCATGTTTTATTTTTAATCTCGGCTACAAATTTGCCCTGAGTACATTTATTTCTTCTATATGTAAGTATAAATATTGTATATGTAAGTGCCCCCTCTATTTCGGTTATCGACGGATGAAATTACTAGTCGTGACACAGGAATATAGAAACGCATTTATATTAGCCGATATAACATTCAAACATCAATTAGTATTCTACCCATTATAAAAGAAGCATGAGTATTACTGAAGACCAATTATAATATGCTGGGAAAGAATTAGATGTGGACGTTGCTTTACAACTATCGTATTAAAAAAAAAATGATTATATACGATAATTATACACAGAGCTTATAGTTTTAAATAATAATTGTCATTTTAACAGAATATTAATACGTTCTACAACACATAAGTAACAGATTGGTGACATAATTGACAGAAAATGGAAGAATTTATTTACAGTAAGTAAAAAAATTTATTCAAATTATAATCATAATTTATTAAATTATATCTTATTAAAATTATAATATAACACAAACACACACACACACGTTTGCGCGTGTTTTTTCTAACATGAATATTTTTCGGCTTTTCAATCAATCATGAAAACTATTTATTTTTTAAAAATAAATAGTTTGCACGAAAGTTTTTCCTCTTCCACGGCTATTTTCTCTACCGCGGCTATTTCCTCTTCCGCGGTTATTTCCTCTTCCGCTAAATCGTTTCCGCCCCGCTCTTTGCCATCTTTTCGCTGTAACACAAACATAAATTTATTGTAGAAATATTAACTTTACTTGTTGAAATATTAAATAAACAGACTGTATATCAAGTACGCGTAGAACGAGACCGGCCGTGACTCTTTTACGCGACGCGACGAGTTGCAGTACTCGAGATTTTGAGTTTTCAATATAAGTAACTTTGAAATTACACGATGATTGATGATTAAATGATTAATTGATTGTACTTACGTAATGTTCCTATTGGCACCATTCTTGTTGCCGTTGTTGTCAGTGCTGCTTGTGCCGCTGATGATGATGTTGCTATTGTTATTGGTGCTACTTGTGCCGCTGACGATGGTAGTGGTTGGTCTGCTGGTGGTGGTAGTGGTGGAGGTGGCGGCGGCGTCGGCGTCGGCGTCGGCGTCGGCGGCGGCGGCGGCGGCGGCGGCAGCGGCGGCGGCGGCAGCGGCGGCGGCGGCAGCGGCGACAGCGACGGCATCGACGGCAGCGGCTGAGTTACTGCAGCAAGTCTCCGCCGTAATTTAATAATCTCAGCCTCCATTTTGATAATTTTTGCATCTTTCTCTGAGATGCTGTCGTCATTATCAACGACATTAACCTATAACATAAAAAACGTTATCTAACGTTGAATGTTATCTCGTGTTAAATGTTATACTCATAAAATGTTATAAATATAAATGTATACTTACATTCATCATATTGAAGCCAAAAAATTCGCCGATTGAGAAATGCAGAGACTTGTATTGGACAAGCCACTTCTTCTTCTTCTTCGTATTTTTCGCGATAATATGTATTTTTTTGTTTTCCACGGTTTATTGCAATATTCATAATTTCCCTTGTTATAAAATCGATAGTACGTATTATATATATATATATATATATATATATATATATATATATATATATATATATATATATATTTATATATATATTTACCGAAATTTCTATAATTCCATAACTAATCAACCAAATTTTTTATTGATTTATATATGAAATAGGGGTAGAAAAGACTGGAGAATATAAGGAGAATATATTTTAGTGTACCAGAAAGCACCAACTAAAAAATTTTAAGTAGATAAGTTATATTTTTCAAGATATTTGCTTGCCTCTTTTAAAATAGGCCATCCTGTATATATATATATATATATATGTGTCAATCAGCTATTTTGACGACAGTTTTTAGCAAGCATTGGCTCTTTTGACGACATCTGGCTATTTTGACGACGGTCGTCAAAGTTTTTACAGTTCTATTGTATATTTTGACGACTGTCGTCAAACAGACCGTAATGATCAATCGGATAATTCAACGACACTGTATAGATTGACGACATAGTGTAGATCATTGACATATAGCATAAAAATTTTCGACATTGCGTGAGGTTAGAAAATCTGTCATCGTATTATTTACAGTTACATACATAATACGATGACAAATTTTCTGGAAGACAGTGTAAAAGCAATAATAAAGCAAAATGAAATAAGCGTGAGGTTAAAAAATATCAATCGATCATCGATCAGTCACATCAATCAATTTCATACCAAATGTTATTGGAATATAATAGGTACATATTTGTGTAATCACTATATTAATGTAGTGATTACACATCAAGGGTAAGGAATGTTAAACAAATTTAAGTGAATCATTATGCATATCATGCGTGAAACGGAACGCACCTCAAGATGTGACATATTTTCTAACCTCACACTGTCACAACATTTTAATGCCTTATTATTGCTTTTAAACAACGTGGTATTGTTCTCTCTTTACATAATAAGATACATTACTGTTATTTGCAAGTGTTGCTTATTGTATTTAATACTTATTAATAATCTAACATTGCAGATAGTAATGTTTTTGGCAATGTTCCAGTAACTAAATAGCTTTTTTCGCTTTTAGTATTACAACGATTATTATATTATTTAATTGGCACATCACTGTATAAGCAATACACATCAATATAATAAAAGAAATTACACATGAAATTACACAGTGTAAGACTCAATTTTAATCTCAACGTTATTTGTTGTTTACTAAACTTTAATGAAGCATGCTTATTAGTGGTACGTAATGCTAACATTTCTACTATAATTGTCTTATGTGTGAAATTCTAATTTATAATGCTCTTAATTTAGATTATTAAATGTCAATTTTACTTTTACAGGAGCTGAGAGCGAAATATCCTGTGCATCCATACTAACAAAGAAAGTTTCTCTTTAGCTGTTATCAAACATCAAGAGAAAATCCATTTACAAAACATGAGATTCTGTTGAGCGAGAGTTCAATATTAGTGTCTCCGCTTTCAGAATCTTGTGAAATGTTATGGAATCATCATCATTGCTGTGATTAGTTTAGTTACTTTGTGTATTAGAAAATTAATGTGCTTCTAGTCTTAAGACATATTTGCAGAATACATTAAACATTCATATTCCTACCCTGCTAGTGTGTGTGTGTGTGTATATTTGTTTATTTTAAAATATTTTTTGTAAAGCAATCACGGAACGTATTGTAATATATTATTTACGTCGCGTTACTTAAATATGTGTAACTTAAACCGAAACGATAAATGATTTGCAATTTAGGTAATGCAGCATTTTGAGTATTAATGTAAAAATATTATTTACGTTAACTGAATAACAACATAAAGATTTAATCAATCTACAATAAATGAACATTGATGATTTTGTCACAGCATAGATTTTAATAGCGGACACAATAACATTGAAGATTATGTGATGGAATCATCAACGCCCATTTATTGAATTTGTCTGTTAAGGAAACAATAATACTGTACTATTAATATGCATGTTAGAAGATTTAATATTCACGTTGCTATTCAGTTAATGTATGTAGAAGGAAATAATATTTTAACATTAACAAGGCAAAGAGAAAAAATGGGAAAAGGAAAAGATTTCATGGAGGTAAAAAGTGACACTGTTTGTATTTAAAGTTACATATGTATTCTAAAACTTGGTAAAAAAAGAAACGAAAGAGATAAAAAAGAGAACAGAAAAAGCGCAACTATATAGAACACTCATGAGAACAAGCATTCACGTAGTTATTATTTATATTATAAATACGCTATGGCCCAGTTTCACAAACGTCGATTAACTGTAACCTTTGATTAAACTTACTCTTCGTCTCTTTATAATTGTCCTCCTTAGAAAGAGACAAAGAGCGAGTTTAATCGAAAGTTACAGTTAATCGACGTTGGTGAAATTGTGCCTTAGAAGAAAAGCGGGTTGAAACTTTTAATGCACTACAACAATCTTTTTCGTATTACGCTGTGCTTTCTTTGGCAGGAGCACTGATCTCTGTACAATTGTTTAACAGACGACGGGCAGGAGATATTGAACGCATTCTTATCGGAGATTTTAAAATTATGAAAGAGTTAATAAAAACATGTACAGCGATCTTTACAAGTCATTATCAAAAGAACACAAAAAGATTGCTAACAAATATATCAGATTCTGTATAAGAGGTAAATTAGGACGTACGGTGCCCGTTTTGTTATCAAACGATTTATTTAAATCCATTAATTTGATTTTAAAATATCGAAAGGAATCTAATGTATCCGAAAAAAAATCCTTATGTTTTCGGATTGCCTGGGTATAACAAACAAAGGTACAAATATCTCAGAGGTTGCATTTTAATGCGTAAATTCTCAAGCGAATGTAATGCAATTCAGTCTAATACTTTACGTGGTACAATGTTGCGAAAACATATTGCAACATACTGTATACAACTAAATCTTAATGCTATGGAAGTATCGGATCTTGCCACATTTATGGGGCATTCTGAAAAGATTCACAAGGATCATTATGTCTACAATATGTTGCAACATGCTAATAATCGAAGTAAAGGCTTCATTGGCTAACAGCCGTTAGCAACCAGAGATATATTGCAAGCTTCCCAATACCTGGTAGCTGTTCAAGAAAATGACCAACATGCAAGTAGCGAATCTTCAACGGAAAGTAATATATGACGACGAATTATATGACGACCAAGCATAAAGATTGCTGACAAATATATTAGATTTTCGAATATAAAATAAACGGCCTAATTAAGAGCCAAGTGCGATAAGTGCTTTGCAAATGTTAATTCTAACTTTTTACATATTTCCTACTTTAGTAAATTACGCGCCGACTAAATTATCAGACTTGCAACACAGCTCCAGTTGGAGTAGTAAAATCCTCTCCCTCCTTACTACTCCAACCGGAGTTGTTGCAAGTCTGACAATTTAGTCGGAGCGCAGTTTACTAAAGTTGAAAATCTGTAAAAATTTAAAAATAACATTTACCGCGCCTGACTCTCAATTAATCTGTTTTTCTTATATTTGTCCATTTCCAATGAAGCCTTTACTTCGATTATTAGCATGTTGCAACATGTTGTACACAACTACATTTTATCGAGGTGTCGGATCTTGACGTTTTGTCGCTTATGACGTTATAAACCAAAGACGTGGTGAAACATCAGAAGCCTTATAATATTATTACTCTTTGGTTAACATCGGGGATCCAATATCGAACACTCTCAACCTGCAAAAAGATTGTTCGTTAATTTTAGATTGTAACGTAGTAATATAATATAATTTTATATATATTAAAAATTGTAATATTAGAAGGAATAGTATTAATGTCGAAGATTTGAATATATAACATACAATATGCAAAACGCTCTTTATGTATGTATTATTATCTAGATTTTGATAATGTACATTAATTTGAATTGTTATTTTGTTTGCTATACAAGCTGCGTTCCGATATTCACTACCAGTATTGAAAATCTATAGTTTATGCCACGTACACTATAGATTTTCAGTACTGGCAGTGAATATTGGAACGCTGCCTGTATAGTAACCAAAATAATACAATTCAAATTAATGTACATTATCAAAATCTAGATAATACATACATAAAGAGCGTTTTGCACATATTGTATGTTATATATTCAAATCTTCGACATTAAAGCGGGGAGCACACACTTCAGCATAACGCATAATGCATAAGCATAAGAAAACTGATTGGTCCATATACATGTCCATAAGGAAATAGACCAATCAATTTTCTTATGCTTACGTATTATGCGTTATGCAAAAGTCCGTGTTCCCCGCTTAATACTATTCCTTCTAATATTACAATTTTTAATAGCCCCGTTATAATGTTAGAAAATTCAGTTATTTTAGTAATCAGAATTTTTGTTTGACAGCGGAAATTGAGATGGAACGTTCGGTGTTACATTAATGTATAACTAGATGGATAACTGATATTTATTTAGGATGAGAAGATTGTTCGAATTTAAGATAAGTTTTTAACGAAGAAGTGACAGTTTGCTGCGAGAACCGAGTAACCGACCTTGCGCATCAAGCAAGCCGTTTTGAATGCCCGCCATGGAAGGTACAGTCTTTACTTCGCCACGTGCTGTTAAGCAAGGTGGTGATTTTAATAAACGTTGCGCTACTCGGTTGATGTTATCTTTAGATATTCCATCTGCAAGCATCGTGTTTTTTTATGAATGTTATGGGAGAACCGGATTGTTGTGTTATTAAATTGCAAAGAGCTTTGCAGCTTACTAATAGCTTAATATAATATAGGATTGCACAGCGTAACACAATGCACCGTGATGGAGATGGCTGCCGATTTGGATATTTAAAAGGAGATTATTTAAAATGGGATCAAGTCACAACACAGAGAGATGTCCTTGTGTCCTCGTGGGGCGATATCCGGATGCTGTACAATTTCACATCTAGCGGACGAAGGATTTATTATACAAATGACGAGAGACACGCATACCTCGCGGATACGAATAACGAGTAATAAAAATATCGAATCGTAATGCAGACGAGAATGCATTGTATAAATTTCGCTGGTGTGGACGATGCGTACATTAGTAGAGCTTCTTCATGTGTGCCTCCTTATTGTCTCTGTAGAATATAAAAAGAAGTGGCGTTAGGTATCTTTCTTTTTGTACGCGAACGATTGCTCTATTACGTATAATTACCGATAAAGACTGTACACCAATAGTATTATCATCTGTACCGCAACGAACAGTAAGAATATGCTAGTTGTTAAACAATTAGGACAATCTACGTTTCCCGTGATTTTAACATCCTTCTTTAACGTATTAAGTCCGTCCCGCATCTCCGTCATAAATGACTGATAATCGTATCCCATTGGCTGCACCTGCGAAATTTTATTTATCGATGTCAGAAAAGTTTTGTGGAAACTGACTGTTGCTTTTAGATTACACACGAAACAATACAGACCTGTGCTGTCGGAGCGCGCGCTTGATTGCTAAGAATAGATTCAGTCTTGGAATGAACCTCTCCCACGAAGGTTTTAATTTCCCTAGCTGTGTTCAATATGACATTTTGATTATTCAACACAGCGTCGACTTTCTGCCGGCGTATAGTGTCGATCAGAACAGGTTGTTGTCCTGGTTGACCCGCAACTTGTACACCTGATTATGCATTCAGATCAAATTAATCGATATATAATATTGCTTCGATATAAATTACAATTCAACCATAACGAGCGATTTACCTCCTTGCCCGACTTGGGATATTAAACTCAACGTTCTCTTTTGTCTTCCAACGATCTCGTCTAATTTCCTGTGAAGTTCGCGCAAAGCGTCAAACGTTTGGCTCTGCCCATTGAATATCTGTCGTAATTCCCTTTGACTCTCTGTTTCATAGAATGTTTCATCGAATTCGTTCTTCTGACTTTCTGGATGCTCCCTGTCAGAATAACATATTGATATTGAGGCTCGTATGTTGAAAAAGTACTGTGATATCGCATTGTATTATTCTACCTGCGATATTCCTCTTTTTGTTCATGGAGCTTCTTTTGGTAGTCTAAGTATTCCTGTTGGAGTTTGGCTTGTTCCTCTACAGAAACTTTATTCACATCCATTGGTAGCTGTCCAGGAGGATACAGAAAGGTAGTGAGGAAATATAAAACGTCATGGTCATCAGCTAGGCCATCTGAGAATTAGAAATACATAAAAACGTACGGTACAAACTGTATAATTAAATTATTATGTCGAATTATACGTTGAAAAAAAGCAAGGAAAGGTTGGTTATTTTGAATCTTATATAATAGGTTCACCTCTTCTTAATCGTAACGATTAAGAAAAGGTGACTGCGATAACGTAGTCGTACACGTTTCGGCTTTCGCAACATCCTCGAAAACATTTTGTCAACTCGGGAAGATTTGTAGCATACAGGTGTGGAATTCCAGCCGAACCGCCGCCGCCGGAGGCTGTAGAGATGCACTCGAGATGTACTTTACAATCTACAACGCCGAAATGTCGAGGAAAAAATGACAGCGAATCTCAATCGAGTCTGCGTTTCAACTTCGCGAAATAATAGGTTAGATTACGCATGCAGTTTAGAGACACGCCCCGACTTGTTCCTTCCAGCTGTTGGTGCATGAAAACAATGGCCTAGTTTACACCGATCTCTTGATACGCGTATCGAATAGTATATTTGAGCTAATCAGCCAATAATCAAACTAAGTTACTAGTTATTTACTATTTAATACGCGTATCAAGGCTCCGGTCCACTTGACGCTACAAATGCTTTGGAGCGTTCTTTTTCTCCTTCTTTCTTTATTGAAAGAAAAGAAAAGAGAAATGCTTCGAAGTATTTGTAGCGTCAAGTGGACCGCAGTCCAAGTGATCGGTGTAAACTAGGCCAATTGAACCGGCTTTATTTGCAATGTATAAATTACAAACGTAAAAAAAATTACAAGTATATAAATATAAAATAATAATAATTTATTACTGTAAATGTGCTATATTAGTAACAATGTAAAAATTATTACATTATAACATTAAATTAAAACATAAATAATAATAATTATTCATTACACTATAAACGTATAAAGCGTCTACAATGGCAGCAGAAGTATGCAGTAAGACGTAAGCAGTAAGCTATTGACCAACCACGGTCGATTATTCTTGAACTGTAAAAATCCCATTAGTCAATAACTTAAGCGGGGAGCACACACTTCTGCATAACGCATAATGCGTAAGCATAAGAAAATTGATTGGTCTATTTTCTTATGTGTATGGACTAATCAATTTTTTTATGCTTACGCATTATGCGTTATGCAGAAGTGTGTGCTCCCGCTTTATTGCCTACGCATTATGCGTTATGCAGAAGTGTGTGCTCCCGCTTTATTGCCTACGTCTAAAGCCTTGTGTACACGATACTAGAAATCGGTTCGAGTTTCGGTTTAAGCCAATGAAACTGCTGCTTTTCTGTAAGAGCTGCAAGTTGATTGGCTTAAACCAAAACTCGGACGCAGCATCGTGGACACAAGGCTTTACTGAGAAAGAAATGGAGTATTTTAAAAGCAGCCTGAAATCCGTCTTGGGTACCGCTCCCGCCGGTACGCAGCCGACGGGTGCCGATACGGTGAGTGGGAACCGATGAATATTTCTCGAGGAGATTTCTCGAGGAGTTTTACGTCTGTGTCAGGTGGCCAGCGCTGAAGCTACTGACGCATTTGCTGGCGAATAGATCTAAAGATATTCAGGAAATAATTCTGGTTAGCCCTATGGGTGTCTCTAAACTGATGGATTTGCTGAGTGGCAGCAAAGAAGTTATACGCAATGATGTATGTTAAATTTATTATTTTTGAACAAATGTTCCTGGAATAGTAAGAACTTTGCTTGTAATATGTTATTTATATTTGTTATATAGGTCTTGTTGCTGCTCATTCCATTGAAAAAAGGCAATGCTAACATGCAAAAGATAGTGGCGTTTGAAAGTGCGTTTGATCGCATATTTGATATTATTGAGCAAGAGGGCAACGCGGATGGTGGTATTGTGGTGGAAGATTGCCTCCTGCTGATATTAAATCTTCTCAGGGGAAACGTCAGTGACCAAAACTTTTTTAAGGAAGGTAATATACTTGTCATTGGATTTCTCTACCAACTTGTATAATTTTCGCCGTTCTGTAATCATTTTTATATTCCAACGGTACAGGTAGCTATATTCAGAAATTGACGCTAATGTTCCAAATTCCCAATGAAACGGAGGATAACAATCTTGGTGGATGGAACCCACAGAAAGTGTCCAATGTTCACTGCATGCGAGTTGTACGAGCGCTAGTAGCACCGAGTCCTCCTGCTTAGGTAGCTCAAAAATATTAGCGCTGTATGGAATTTACAATATTTGTCTGTTGTTACCTTTAGTTAATAACAATTGTTTCGTATGAAGGTAATCGCAGCTTGTCGACCAACTATGAAAGCGTGCGGATTATTGCAAGCACTGTGCGATATATTGATGGCTAGCGGAGTTGTAAACTGCCAACTCCCGACTTCATCTCCTCCATGGCAAAAACATGAAGAATACTTGGTCTATTTATATATGGAGGGGTTAAAGCCATAGTGGTGTAAGTCAATTTTTTTGACAACTTTTTTTTTCTTCTTTTTTCAACCTATCTGCATGTGTAGACTGCATCTATGAACTTAACTCGATAGGTTAAAAAAAGTGACTTACACCACTATGGCTTTAACTCCTCCATATGTCGTTGCTATTTCCGATATAACGTTAGCTAAACTTACTACAAGATGTATTTAATGTCGTTACTCGTCTTCTCATTATTACAGTCTGGTTTGCATCACAGATTCTGTGTCGTTCTCGTTGTTGTTCGTATCTATAGTTTAGCGTATTAATATTTGGTATAAGAAAAGACTCTTGGACGATTGGATGAGACTGATTGGATGAAAATCTTCGATAAGAATGCGTTCAATTTCTCCTGCCCGTCGTCTAATTTGGCACAAATCATGTCGTGTTGGTGTTGCGATTTGTATTTCATGCATAGTTTATTTGCATACAAAATGAGTAGTTCGTCAAATCTGATAGCACGTGTAACATTGTCTTCCCTCATAAAAGGAATGCTAATAATATACTTTTTACTTATGACAGATATTAATACGATAAGCTATATAGATAAGAACAACGAGAACCATAGTAAATCTGTGGTGCTAACCAAAGACTCTAATAATGAGGAGACGACTGATGACGCATTAAATACATGTTGCGATAAGGAATCTGTCATGCTAACCAAAGACTCTAATAATGAGGAAACGACTGATAACGCATTAAATACATGTTATGATAAGTTTAGCTAATATTATGAAATATGAAATATATGTAATAGTTATTTTATCGTATGTATGAAATAATAATATACTTTTTACTTATGTCAGATATTAATACGGATATTAATACAAAATAAATTTGAATCATCTAATCTAAATTGTATTGTTGATTTTGCAAAGTGAGCTTTGCATTTTACACAAGCAGTATAATTTATAGCGAACTTGTTATATTTTTCATTAAGACGTCTGCACACAATAAGTTGTCCATTATTTACTTCAGAGTTCGTATTAAATTTGAAATTGCCAGTTTTCCGCAAAATATCTATAATTTTCCTTCTTTCTTGATTCTTTTTTGGATTTAAAATAACAAATTTTTATACATCCTGTTCATTTTTGTGTACCATTTCCAAATGTCGTACTAATTGAGTTTGCAATTTGCTACAGAAAATACAGTAGTTTCGTTTCACACTTTTTAGATTAGATGATTCAACATACATAACTTCGTCGTTGCATACTGGTACATTGTTGTTAATTTGCGAGACATCTAAACTTGATGCTGACGATGCAGTTATATTTAACGCTGATTTGTGTTTTATTCGCAATTTATTATTCAATACATTTTGTTCATCTTTTGATTCACTTTCTTCATGTGGCAATTCATTATCTGATATACTCAGTTCATCTTCTGAAAGAAGATATTCTGAATCGCTATTGTCTTTACATAACTTATATTTTTATTAGGACGTCTGCATACAATAGTTGGTATTTGATTGTATAGAGATTAATGTGACTTCTTCAGTTTTGAAAATCTATCGTACTTGCCGTATATCTGTGTATTCTTTCTAACTGCACCTTCTTTATTATTTGCTATGTTTCTTATCAAATGTTATTTTTTCTCAACTTTTCTTGTGTCAAGTATTAAAATACATATATACTTTAAATACAAATAATGTTACTTTCTTTATCTCAATGTAAATTTTTCCTTTATCCACTTTTTCTCTTTGTCTTATTAATGTTAAAGTATTATTTTATATACATACATTAACTGAATAGCAACGTAAATATTTATATTTAATTTTCTAACATACACGTTGACAGTATAGTATTGTTGTTTCATCATTAAACAATTTAATAAATGAGCGTTGATAGATCCATCACATAATGTTCAACGTTATTGAAATCTATAATGTTCTCGTTATTGAAATCTATGATGTGATATAATTATCATAGTTTATTTAATAAATTTTCGTTTTTATTGAAAAAACAATGATACTGTCAACGTGTATGTTAGAAGATTGATTAAATCTTTATGTTTCTATTCATATATATAAAATTCCTATCATCTGTATCATCTTTACAAATATATTAATTTGTATATAAAGCAGACTATGGATTTTTGGTTTAAATTACACGTACATTATTTAAATAACGCGATGTAAATAATATATTACGATGCATTCTGTAGTAAATTTACAAAGATTATTTTAAAATACATACACAAATTATCTAGCTAGAAATATAAATGTTTTATGCATTCTGCAAACATGTATTGAACCTTAAGCCCCTTGCACAATAGGCGATAGAAATAGCGATAGCGACAGCGACAAGGTTGCCGACAAAGGTATAGCTTTGTCGGCAACCTTGTCGCTGTCGCTATCGCTATTTCTATCGCCTATTGTGCAAGGGGCTTTAGACGCACATTGATTTTTCAATACACAAAGCAACTAGATTAGTCACAGCACTGATGATGATACCATAACATTTCACAAGATTCTAAAAGCGGAGATAATAATAGTAAACTCTCGCTTAACGAATCTTATGCTTCGTAAATGGATTTTCTCTGGATACTTGATGACGGATAAAGACATCTAAAATCCTTTTTGTCAGTTACCATGGATGTACAAGATAGTTTGCTCTGAGCTCCTGCAAAAATAAAATTTATATTAAAAAATTGATAATTTAAAAAGATTTCTCATATTGAAGTGTAAAGATGAGCATAAAGTGTCATCAAAAGCTTATTTAAAATAACTAATTCTAAACATTTTTAATATAATTATGTGACATTTTTCAGGTCAGAAATATGATTGAAAAAGTTGAGATGGTCGTCCAACATGTTAAAATGTGTGATTACATATTATAAAACTGTACAGGGTAGAAATCAGTCGAGCTCTGCTTTGCAATATCAGGATGTATCATATAATTACATATAAACTGTAATTTAAAAAAAATATATATATACATACATATATATATGTCATTTGTATACTTTGACGACGATTTTTCGCAAGCATTGGCTACTTCGACGACTTCTGGCTGTTTTAACAACCGTCGTCAAAATTTCAAAGGATATTTTTGCGACACTGTACAGTTTGACGACATTAAGTGATATAATGATCATTTTGGCGACATAAATAAATTTAACACAAAATTGAATTTAACATAAGATTGTTTTTATATGCAATATAACATTTGCGATTAATTCAGCACAATTGTAAATTTGTCAAATATCTTTCTTTAAATTCAATAATCGATAAAGAGTAAAATTAACATTGACAAATATCCTCACAAATAATTATAAGGAAAAAATAGGTTAGGAACAAAATATCATTCAAGTTAATTTTAACATGTCTTTATCTATGTAAATCCTCATATTTTATAATAATGAATAAATAAAATCCGAATTGTATTGTGTAACTTTATTTAGCAAGACATACATTATCATAATATTATAGCTTCATTCTTCCTTGGCTATCGCATAACTTTTAACCAATCAACTTGCAACGTTTCTGTAAGAGCAGAATTTTCGCATACTTTTCTCTTGCAAATAAATTCAAGAATTGTAGAATCAGCCTACGGAAATAAATTGGTTATTCTTTTAAGGCCCGGACACACTTTTTCGTAACAGTAACAGTAGGATTTCGACTAATCACGTTACTCGATTCGGAATAGTACGGCCGTACGTTCCCGAATCGAGCAACGCAATTGGTCGAAACTTTACTGTTAAGTCCATTGCACGTAACAATGTTTTGGTCATAATCGTAAGGCCGTAATAAAATAGACCAATCACACTTGATTATTCTTCGAGCTCAAGGAGAATAATCGACTGTGATTGGTCTATTTTCTTACGGCCTTACGATTATGACTAAAACTTTGTTACGTGCAATGGCCTTTATAGCCATTGCACGTAACAAAATTTTAGTCATAATCGTAAGGCCGTAAAAAAATAGACCAATCACAGTCGATTATTCTCCTTGAGCTCGAAGAATAATCGAGTGTGATATTGGTCTATTTTCTTACGGCCTTACGATTATGACTAAAACTTTGTTACGTGCAATGGCCTTTACTGTTACGAAAAAGTGTGTGTCCGGGGCTTAAGGCTTAGGGCTTGAAACACCTATACTACGTTTACGCGAGCGTTACTTTTGTAGTAACTTACGACAATTCCTTCGCGTAAACGGGATTTTTCTTCGCGTAAACGGGATTTTGTAGTAACTTGCGATAATTTACTCCGCGTAAACGAGTGATATATCGTAAGTTACTACAGAAGTAACGCTCGCGTAAACGTAGTACTAGGCCCGTATTCATAGTCGAATCTTATTTCAAGACTGTCTTAAGTAATTAGCATCTTATGCCCGTTCTAGACTGGAGGATGATTCTACTCTCGGCTCTAGTGTAGACGGACAAAAATCTATAGTTTATGTATAGTTTATGTCACGTACACTATAGAAAGGAGGATGAGCCGAGAGTAGGATCATCCTCCAGTCTAGAACGGGCATTAGGGCCAAAGCACATAACATGGCGTAGCGATATACGACGGTCGTAGTCCTCGACCTGACAAATCAGGATACGCCAAAGCTTGTGCGTTACTTACGTCTACGACTACGACTGTCATATGTGCTTTGGCCCTTAAGATGCTAATACGGCTCTGTGATTGGTTCATAGCATCTTAAGATCGTACTTAAGACGGTCTTAAATATAAGATCCGACTATGAATACCGACTCTATTTTAGATGGGGACTTAAGCCTTGTGTACACGATACTAGAAATCGGTCCGAGTTTCGGTTTAAGCCAATGAAACTGCTGCTTTTCTGTAAGAGCTGCAAGTTGATTGGCTTAAACCGAAACTTGGACCGATTTCTAGTATCGTGTACACAAGGCTTTAGGCTGAGTTTCTACTGAGCGCGTCACGCGTCGCGTCATCCAATCACAGACCAATCACAGTCGATTATTCTCCTCAAATTTGATTGTGATTGGTCAATTCTTACGACTCACGACTTTACGACTCGCATTGTAGACCTAGCATTAACGACAGACGACGCGACGCGTGACGCGCTCAGTGGAAACTCAGGGCTCAGACACAATGACAAAAATAAAGAATAAGATGAAGGAATAAGGAATAAGGGAATGTCGCATCTCACTTCAGTACACGTACATTGGCTGCGTTCAGCAGACACAACTGTTGAGTGTCGTCTTATCAACACGCTACGCTGATTTGTTGGGTCTAAAAGTAAGAGCCAATTACGTTCGATTGCTACTGAGCGGTTTGTTCTGCTGAACGCGCCCATTACGTTGACAAATTACTCAACCGTTGTGCAACTGTTGTGTTCTCTGAACGCACTCGTAGTAAAAGAAATGTTTTGCTGAACGCAGTCACTCGTGGCTCTAGTAAACAGCTATTTCAAATACGTGAAAAAGCGGGTAAAAGTAAGAGGTCATTAGAACACATCGGTCACAAGAAAGAAAACGTGCCTTATAAATAAGAGATAATATTACTTTTCCAATATGTACGCGGCAAATGTTTTAGCAAGAAATGGTAAGCAGCAAAATTTTTCATATTGGACGTAAGCCTGATTGCACCAAAACTTCACATAATATTTAACCTTAGCTTAACTCACTATTCGTCTCTTTCTAAAAGGTTAGTTAGAAAGAGAAACACACACACACACACAAAGTGAATTAAGTTACGATTAAATATTATGTGACTTTTAGGTGCAATCAGGCCTCATATTATTGTAATAATTTAAACACATAAATATACATGTGAGAATAAAAAAGTGAAAAAGTAGAAGATTGAGAGTTTTAATTAACCGTTGTTAATAGCTGTATTAATTATAAAGTATTATAGTTAACTTTAAATTATTAATTAAAATTATATGGAAATCTTGATGTAAAGGAATTAAAACTATACAGTTGAATTGTGCAATATATGATATTCGTCTATTATAATAGTGTCAAGTCTTACAATTAGTTTATACATGGTTATCAATATATATGTCACACTTATATCAATATCATAGTAGATGTTATTAAATAATTAATTTTACAAGATGCAAAAAAAAATTAATTAAATAGAAAAATCAGCAACATATTAAAACAAATCCATCTTATTTTACAGACAATAAAAAAATATTAAATAAAAAATTAAGAAACATAAATAAAAAACCTTATAATTCTACTAGTTTTTAATAAAATAAAAAGTGAAATTCTATTTTATTTTTATATTTTAGTATTTTTTTTATTCGTGTCTATTTTTAAGATTCATCATTTATCAATTTCAATATGTATGCACTATTTTAATAATATAATGTTTCTTCTCTTCTAGCATCTCCTTATGGCAAAACCAAAAGGTAGCGCTGGACAAAAAAGAAACAGAAACAGCTCTACGAGTATTTGCCATACATATGGAGAACTTAACGCTACCAACTTTTCGAGAAATTCAAGAAGTCAGACAGAACTATAGTTGTTTGTCTCACCGGACATTGCCACAAATAAAAGTATGGATATATAATAAACAAAAAGCCCTAAAAGCTGTACGGCCAACATGTGAGTAATACCATTTTGATAACTAATTAGCAAATATTTTTAATTGTTAATTTTTCACCTTGTGTGTTAATTGAAAATTTTTTTGTTATGTAAGTTATTCAATAAGTAAAGAAAATGTTAATTAAATAAATATCGGCATTTTTAACATAAACACATTTTTACTATTTTCCTTATAATTCTACTAGTTTTTAATAAAATAAAAAGTGGAATTATATTTCATTTTTAATTTTAGTATTTTTGTATTCGTCTATTTTTAAGATTCATCATTTATCAACTTCAATATGTATGCACTATTAATAATATAATGTTTCTTCTCTTCTAGTACCTCCTTATGGCAAAACCAAGAAGCAGCGCTGGACAGAAAAAGAAACAGAAACAGCTCTACGAGTATTTGCCATACATATGGAGAACTTAACGCTACCAACATTTCGAGAAATTCAAGAAGTCAGACAGAAGTATAGTTGTTTGTCTCACCGGACATTGCCACAAATAAAAACATGGATATTTAATAAACAAAAAGCCCTAAAAGCTGTACGACCAACATGTGAATAACATGTGAGTAATACCATTTTTATACTAATTAGCAAGTATTTTTTAATTGTTAATTTTTCACCTTGTGTATGTTAATTGAAAATGTACTTGTTTTTAATGGTGACAAATTATTTATTTCAGATATATTTTCATGTAACATCTTCAAGAAATTTAAGGAGCCTATACTGATTTTCACGCATTTACATACATATATATTAAGATAGAAAAGTAAAGATATTAAAATAAATATTAGGATAGTCCACAACTTTGATTATTTCAGATGATTGCGTTATAATTGATAATAGAGTTGTGGCAACAGGGTGCTGGAAGCAAGCTTTATATATTACATGCGTTAGAAGCAAGCCATATGATATAATAACTATGTTCATAATAACATATGATATAATAGCAACGACATATATAAATAGACCAAGCATTCCGTCTACATTTTATCTTACGGCAAGATGGCCGATGGAATAAGACAGTTATCCCGGCAAATGCATTGTCTCTCTCAGTCGTAAACTGCCAACTCCCGACTTCACCCCCTCCATAGCAAAAGCATAGTTGGTCTATTTATATATGTCATTGCTATTTCCGATATCATCTACAATATGAGCGAAACTTACAACAAAATGTATATTTAATGTCGTTAGTCGTCTTCTCATTATTAGAGTCTTTGGTTAGCATCACAGAGTCACTGTTGTTCTCGTTGTTCTTATCTATATAGCTTAGAGTATTAATACCTGATATAAATAACAAGTATATTATTATTTGATACATACGATAAAATAACCATTATGGTTCATAATATTAGCTAAACGGATTCTGTGTCGTTCTCGTTGTTCTTATCTGTATTGTTCTTATCTATAACGTATTAATATCTGGTATAAGGAAAGCCTCTTGGATGATAGACCGATGTAAAGTTTTCCACAGTTTTATTTATTTTTCTTAATGCCAAGAAAAAGCGACCAAGGATATATACGTAATTTGGCACGAATCATGTGCTGATGTTGAGATTTGTATTTCAGGCATAGTTTATTTGCATACAAAATGAGTAGTTCGTCAAATCTAATAGCACATGTAACATCGTCTTCCCTCATAACAGGAAATACTACTGTTCTTAATACATCACTTGCCGATGGATGTAATCGACACGTAACTCGTCCCATGATCATAACGCACCGATTCTTTGTAAATTTTTTTTCAAAACACCGTCGAGTGGTGACTATTGTTGATTTTGCAAAGTGAGTTTTGCATTTTGCACAAGCAGTATAATCTGTAGCGATCCTGTTATATTTTTCATTAGGACGTCTACATACAATAAGTTGTCCGTTATTTACTTCAAGTTCGTATTAAATTTGAAATTGCCATTTTTCCGCAAAATATCGATAATTTTCTTTCTTTCTTGATTCTTCTTGAGTAAGATAGCAAATTTTTTTACCTCCGGTTCTCCGGTATCTGTGTATTCTTTCTAACTGCACCTTCTTTATTATTTGCTATGTTTCTTATCAAATGTTATTTTAACTTTTCTTGTGTCAAGTGTTAAATACATATATACTTAAAATACATATATACTTTAAATATAAACAATGTTACTTTCTTTATCTCAATGTAAATTTTTTCTTTATCCACTTTTTTTCTTTGTCATATTAATGTTAAAGTATTATTTTCTATACATACATTAACTGAATAGCAACGTAAATATTTATTCAATTTTCTAACATGTATGTTGACAGTATAATATGGTAGTTTCCTCATTAAACAAATTTAATAAATAAGCGTTGATGGATCCATCAAATTATGTTCAGCGTTATTAAAATCTATAATGTTCTCCGTTATTGAAATCTATGATGTGATAATTATCAACGTTTATTTAATAAATTTTTGTTTTTATTGAAAAAACAATGATTGTGTACTGTCAACGTGTATGTTAGAAGATTGATTAAATCTTTATGTTGCTATTCATATGTATAAAATTCCTATCATCTGTATCATCTTTACAAACATATTAATTTGTACATAAAGCAGACTATGGATTTTTGTTTTAAGTTACATATACATTATTTAAATGACGCGATGTAAATAATATATTACGATGCATTCCGTAGTAAATTTACAAAGATTATTTTTTTTAAAATACATACATAAATTAGCTAGCTAGAAATATAAATGTTTTATGCATTCTGCAAACATGCATTGAGACTTAAACGCACATTGATTTTTCAATACACAAAGCAAGTCACAGCACTGATGACGATACCATAACATTTCACAAGATTCTAAAAGCGGAGACAATAATAGTAAACTCTCGCTTAACGAATCTCATGGTTCGTAAATGGATTTTCTCTGGATACTTGACGATGGATAAAGACATCTAAAATCCTTTTTGTCAGTTACCATGGATGTACAAGATAGTTTGCTCTGAGCTCCTGCAAAAATAAAATTTATATTAAAAAATTGATAATTTAAAAAGATTTCTCATATTGAAGTGTAAAGATGAGCACAAAATGTCATCAAAAGCTTATTTAAAATAACTAATTCTAAACATTTTTTATATGATTGTGTGATACCTTTTAGTATGCAAAAACATGATTTGAAAAGTTGAGATAGTCGTCCAACATTATGTAACATAAAGAGTGATTACATATATCATATATATGATACATCCTGATATTCTTGCAAAACAGAGCTTGACTGATTTGTACCTTGTAAAGTTTATAATATGGCTACGTTTACACGGTGGCTTATAATCCAGTTTAATAATTATCGTATACCATATCCGACCCAAAATTTTTCTTTTTGATCATAATCATTTAGATGTGAGCTTTTTTTGATAATACAACTTTAATTTTTAGTATAGTACATACATGAATATAATCAAAAATTTATTCAAATGTTTAGAATATCAAAATAGGTTCATATTTAAATGATCGTTATAATCAAAGGAAGACAAATTTTGGATCAGATAGTATTTTAGCAGTTGTTATTAAACCGGATTATAAGTGTGTAAAAACGTAGTCTATATGTAATCACTCTTTTCAATATATTGGACGACCTTCTCATCTTTTTAAGTAATATTTTTGTATACTGAAAGGTGTCACATAATAAATATAGGGGGAAAATTTAGAAATATTTATTTTAAATAAGTTCTTGACGATATTTAATGTTTGATACGAATATAAGATGCATCTTATTGAAAATGTTAATAAGAAATTGATAAGTATTAAAATATTCATAAAGTTTGATGTAGGTTTATAACTTTATTTATTATTTAGGAATTTTTTCTATAAATTTATTTTTCATTTTTTAGGTTGCGTTCGCTTTGGACGCTTTCGTGCTAAAAGTATTAATTTATCCTTATTGCTCATTATATGTTGAAAAAAAATAGAATAATATTTTTAATACGAAAGCGTTCAAAGCAAACGCAGCCTTAATATATTTTAAAATATGAGTTCGAATTGATTGGTAATATAGAAACTGATAATTATTATCTATCCTGAAATTGAACTCCTGCTTCTATCAAAGTAAATGATTAATTTCATAGCAAATAAACACCGTTAACCTTCATTATAATGTTGTTCTCCCAAGCAAATGTTTGCAGCAAGAAGCGACGCGGTAGCCAATAAACTCCTTGATCTTACGAAAAGGCTCATATTGATTGGCTACCACGTTACTTCTTGCTGCGCGGCGAGCATTTCGCGCAAGTGTCAAGAGCCAATAGTGAACTGCTTTTCTTTCTTCTTCTGTTTCTTCACGCAATGGCCGCGTTCAGCAAACACAACTGTTGAGTTCGTCTTATCAACACTCTGCGTTGATTGGTTGGTTCTAAAAGTAAGAGCCAATCACATTCGACTGCTACTGAGCGGCTTGGTCTGCTGAACGCGCCCAATTTTCACGTAACGTTCACGCAGCTCGCGCCTGACCATTAGCTGCAGTCTTTGTCCGCCATGAGCATGAGGAAGTGAAGTGCTCGCAAGTGCGCGTTAGTTTTAGGATATAGGAAGATATTTATATAAGTATATAATTTATTATAAATATGTTTGCGTTAATAAAATTTTATGATAATTTTTATTACGTGTGCAAATCTAATCGAATAAAAAGAACGAAAAATGGTACAAAAGCTACATATAGCGATGGACGAAACTATGCAGCAGTTATTATAGCAAAAAATGGTAAGTGGAATATTTTAATATTAGTTTCATAATATTGCTATTACTTAATATTAGGGCCAACTTTGTCACCGTCGGATAACTGTATCCTTCGGTTAACCTCACTCTTCATCTTTTTCTAACTGCCCCTTCAGAAACAGATGAAGAGTGAGGTTAAACGAAGGATCGGTTACGGCGTTAGTGCCTCCGCACAAAAAACTTTCGTATGGTAACGTAACGTAGATCAACGCATAAGAAACGTATTGACGTATAACGCCGTAACCGATACGTTTTTTGTGCATTGACCCACGTTTCGTTACATTACGTTAAGTCTTGTGCGGAGGCTCTTATACCTTTCTTGTGCGTTGATTTACGTTACGTTACGTTACCATACAAGAGTTTTTTGCGGTGGCTCTAACAATTAAGGCCGTTATTTTTATGTTATTTTTTTTGTAATGAATTACGAAAGTAACAGCATTTAAATCAGGGGTTGTGCACAATAAAAGAAATAAGAAACAGGAAAAGAGAACAGAAAATTGAGGATTGATCATATATGTATCTTAAAACAAGATAAAAATTACAAAACTATACAGATTTACATCTATTCTTTTTTTAGCTTGTTTCAAGATACATATCGACCCTCAGTTCTCTGTTGCCTTTGCTATACGTTTTTATATATTTACATTATATTTATTTTATAACCTTATGAATTATTATTATGAAGACAAAATTACAAAGAAGTAACAGTTTATTAGTTTTTGAATAAAGTTTAATAACGGTAACAATGTGATTGTCCACGATATATTCAACTAGGAAACCAAATACAATTAATCATACATTTTTTTACATTACAGATAACAAAGATATATTACATGAAATAAAGAATAATATTTTAACAAATAAACCATATATACTATGTGAAAGAAGTGATTTTCCAACATTTTGTGGTAAGTTTAGCTAATATTATGAACCATATCTGTAACTGTTATTTTATCGTATGTATGAAATAATAATATACTTTTTATTTTGTCAGGTATTAATACGATAAGCTATAGATAAGAACAACGAGAACAACAGTGAATCTGTAATTCTAACCAAAGATTCTAATAATGAAGAGACGACTGTTGACGCATTAAATACATGTTACGATAAGGAATCTGTGATGCTAACCAAAGACTCTAATAATGAGAAGACGACTGATGACGCATTAAATACATGTTGCGATAAGGAATCTGTGATGCTAACCAAAGACTCTAATAATGAAGAGACGACTAATGACGCATTAAATACACGTTATGGTAAGTTTAACTAATATTATGAACCATATGTGTAATAGTTATTTTATCGTATGTATGAAATAATACTTTTTATTTATGTCAGGTATTAATACGATAAGCTATATAGATAAGAACAATGAGAACAACAGTGAATCTGTGATGCTAACCAAAGGCTGTAATAATGAAGAGACGACTGTTGACGCATTAAATACATGTTATAGTAAGGAATCTGTGATGCTAACCAATGACTCTAATAATGAGCAGACGACTGATGATGCATTAAATACATGTTGTGGTAAGTTTAGCTAATATTATGAACCATATATGTAATAGTTATTTTATCGTATGTATAAAATAATAATATACTTTTTATTTATGTCAGGTATTAATACAATAAGCGATATAGATAAGAACAACGAAAACAGTGAATCTGTGATGCTAACCAAAGACTCTAATAATGAGAAGACGACTGATGACGCATTAAATACATGTTGCGATAAGGAATATGTGATGCTAACCAAAGACTCTAATAATGAAGAGACGACTAATGACGCATTAAATACACGTTATGGTAAGTTTAACTAATATTATGAACCATATGTGTAATAGTTATTTTATCGTATGTATGAAATAATACTTTTTATTTATGTCAGGTATTAATACGATAAGCTATATAGATAAGAACAACGAGAACAATAGTGAATCAGTAATTCTAACCAGAGATTCTAATAATGAAGAGACGACTGTTGACGCATTAAATACATGTTGCAATAAGGAATCTGTGATGCTAAACAAAGACTCTAATAATGAGGAGACGACTGATGACGCATTAAATACATGTTGCGATAAGGAATCTGTGATGCTAACCAAAGACTCTAATAAGGAGACGACTGATGACGCATTAAATACACGTTATGGTAAGTTTAGCTAATATTATGAACCATATGTGTAATAGTTATTTTATCGTATGTATGAAATAATACTTTTTATTTATGTCAGGTATTAATACGATAAGCTATATAGATAAGAACAACGAGAACAACAGTGAATCTGTAATTCTAACCAAAGATTCTAATAATGAAGAGACGACTGTTGACGCATTAAATACATGTTACGATAAGGAATCTGTGATGCTAACCAAAGACTCTAATAATGAGAAGACGACTGATGACGCATTAAATACATGTTGCGATAAGGAATCTGTGATGCTAACCAAAGACTCTAATAATGAAGAGACGACTAATGACGCATTAAATACACGTTATGGTAAGTTTAACTAATATTATGAACCATATGTGTAATAGTTATTTTATCGTATGTATGAAATAATACTTTTTATTTATGTCAGGTATTAATACGATAAGCTGTATAGATAAGAACAATGAGAACAACAGTGAATCTGTGATGCTAACCAAAGGCTGTAATAATGAAGAGACGACTGTTGACGCATTAAATACATGTTATAGTAAGGAATCTGTGATGCTAACCAATGACTCTAATAATGAGCAGACGACTGATGATGCATTAAATACATGGTGTGGTAAGTTTAGCTAATATTATGAACCATATATGTAATAGTTATTTTATCGTATGTATAAAATAATAATATACTTTTTATTTATGTCAGGTATTAATACAATAAGCGATATAGATAAGAACAACGAAAACAGTGAATCTTTGATGCTAACCAAAGACTGTAATAATGAGGAAAAGACTGTTGATGCATTAAATACATGTTGCGATAAGGAATCTGTGATTCTAACCAAAGACTCTAATAATGAGGAGACGACTGTTGACGCATTAAATACATGTTATAGTAAGGAATTTGTGATGCTAACCAATGACTCTAATAATGAGCAGACGACTGATGATGCATTAAATACATGTTGTGGTAAGTTTAGCTAATATTATGAACCATATATGTAATAGTTATTTTATTGTATGTATGAAATAATAATATACTTTTTACTTATGTCAGATATTAGCACATTAGATGTGATCTTTGTGGATAAATATGGGAAGAAAATTAATATTATGAATAAGAACTGCGATATTCAAGGAAAGTCTGATGCTGCAGATACATGTAATATAGTTGAAAATGATGATATCGCAGGCAAAAATGTAAATGTTTCTCTCTCTGGTATGTAACATTAATTATATTATAATTCACATGTCGCCGAGTAGAATACTGTCAACTCAAATTTCGATTTTGAGTTAAGCTTATAAAAAATCTCTATGAACCTAGCATTTCCACCACTAAAAAGAAGTTTGGGACTGTGGCATAATTAAGTATGGCATAATTATTAATTTGGTGCTCATTTATTGCTCTAGTTTCGATTTTTGTGCTCCTACCAATTCACAGAAAATAAGTAGCAAAAGTGGAGGTGTTGGTTTTACATTAAGCTAGCACTTCCACTCCTGGAAAACAAGTTTAGAGTACTGTAAACAAAGAAATTGATATGCCAGAATTTTATGTTAATTTTGTGCTTTTAAAATATCCAAACCCGGAGAATTTGGTTCTCGTTGTTTAACATTAGAAAATCCATAAAGAATATGGTTACGACAGAAGTAAAGTGTATGAAACAAATTAGTTGCCGGGTCGAATTTGGTCTTAAATAACACTAAAGTTATGTGCTTTTAAAATATGCAATTCCGAAATTTGGTGCTTGTTGTTTAAACTAAATGACGCTAGCACGGTCACAATCTTTATGGATTTGTTTAAATGAAACAATGAGCACCAATTTTCAGATTTATATATTTTAAAAGCACATAATTTTAGTGTTATTTTAAGATCAAATTTGACCCGGCAACTAATTTGTTTAATATGCTTTATTTCTGTCATGACCATATTCTTTATAGATTTTCTTGTTAAACAACAAGCACCAAATAACAGGTTGGGATATTTTGAAAGTACAAAATTAGCATAAAATTCTAGTATATCATATTTTTTGTTCACGGTACTCTATACTTATTTTTAAGAAGTAGGGATGTTAGCTTAACGTGAAGCCAGCACTCTCACTTTTGCTATTTATTCCTGCAAATTGGTAGAAGCTCAAAATTCGGGACTAGAGCAACAAATTTGCACAAAATTAACACTTAATAATGCCATAGATTTAAACTTTTTCTAGTGGTAGGGGTGCTCGGTTTACAGAGGTTTATGAAAAGTATATTTAAAGTATTACCTATAATGCTATAATAACCTTAGTCTACATGAAGATTTCGTCGCACAGGAGCAGAAGTATCGTTTTTCTTTTAAACCGATTATGTTGCGATTGCTAGATGAATAGTGTCATAAGTTAATTGACAAGTGACTAGATCTCTTCAAAAAACAGTATAAGTTTTATCATAACAAAATATCATAATTATAATTGTGTTAGTTATTTCACAGTTCAAAAAATTGATTTAAATTTGTTTTTCTTTGGAAATTGTTGTAATTTTTGAATTGTAACAGTATATGTATTCTACTTGGTGTGCTATATATAGTTTCATATTGTGTATGTACACTATAAGTATGTAGGTAGATACACTATAAATGTACTTTATTGTTTGTTTTAATTTTATTTCAATCTTATCCGCAGATTTACTTAGTGGATCTTTTTTACGGATGTAGAGGATTGTGTTAGGAGATTAAGTTTTAACGGTATGTGAAGATTGAATTATTTTTAATAATATTTTAATAATATTTGAGGGATATTTAAAGTAAGAGCTTGTGCTTGTGCTTGTTTGTAAAGATAGAATAAAATGTTGCAAGAGTGATTTATTGTTGTCAGAATATATAATTATAATTTAAATTTTATATTGTGCTTTAAATTACATTTTAATGTAATTATTCAAATGGATACTTGTTATAATATGTATTAACTTTTGTATACTCTTGTAAAATAAGATGCTATTGATAGCTGACTAATCATTTTCATGTTTTTATACTTAAATTGCTGAGATAATAAAGTTCAGGTGTGTAAAAATATATAAATGCTATTAGGAACATGATGCAAAATATAAACTGAATAATGAGAACCATTTTAAATAATTTAATTAGTTGCAATGGATGAATATTGGACGTTTTAGAAAATACAAACGTTTATTTGTTATAGCAAATATCTTACTTTTGATGATAATAATTATATTGGCAACCTGGAGGTTGATTTGAATGTATCTCAAAACTTAGTGAAAATCACAAAAGTTAGCGAATGCACTAGGTGTTGACCAATGAAATTATAAATATTCTGGTTAATTCGCACATTTTTATCATTTTCATCAAGTTATGTGATACATAATCGACCCCCTGAAATTGATTGACTTGAATTATATTATAATATTTTGATGATAATAAAATGTTACAGTATAATTTTTTATGATAAAATATTTTTGTAATATTAGATTGGTTGTTTTTGTAACAAAACGGGTTTTCTAAGATATTTCTTACATTTTATAATTAGCTTATACAGTTTTGGTTTTGATGTCATAATTATATCTATGTTTAGAAGAATCAACGATTTCAACAGACGTTTCCTTCCCTAATGAAAGTACCCAAGTGTTCAATAAAGAAGAATTAGATGATCCAGTACCATCTGAAATATTAATACCATCAGTACTTGGTATGTAGATAAAAACAATTTTTTATTTTGTAAATGTTTTTATCATAATTTTGATCCCATGTCACAGATCTTATGTTTTTGACTTGATGACCAAAATAAAAAGATATCTTTACAAAATAACAATTGCGATTGAGCAGCTTTGTAAAATATGTCAAAAACTTTTATTTTGCTTGAATAAGTAATCAATAATTATAACATTAAGTTAATATGTTTTTTCATAGAAAGTTTTTTCAAGTTTACATTAAATGTTACGGCTAGTCATTATATTTATTAAAGTAAACAGGAAGTTTTTAAAGCATTTGCTCAATCAATTATAGGTGTTATTTTATAAAGATATCTTTTTATTTTAACATACTTTACAGAAATGCTTAGAATGTTTTCTCAATTAGGATGTCATAAACCTAAGATCTGCAGCGAAAAGTCAGAAGCCTTAATACAGTTTTATTATGTAATATGTAAATACAATATTGTGTAATGTAGTAAAGACAATAACATACACATACACAGATCCTATGATATTAATTTAATATTAATCTTATTAATGCATATTGTAGAAATAACAATTTTTATTTGATATTTGCTTATATTTTAATTTAAGTATTTTAATTTATTGTTTTGTGACATACTGATATATACCGTGCATATCTTAATTTCTTGAACGGCCAATTATCTCAAAAAGTATTAGTTTGTTTCAAAAATGTTTCAGATAAAAGTTAAAGAATTCAAATAGGGTCAATAAACGATCTTATTAGATTTTGGATTAGAAGTATGTATTAGGCCCAGTAAGGTCCAAGTTAAATTTTTCTAATGAAAACTCCTTTTTTTTATTGTATCATTCTTTTCTCCTAATTAATTTGAACAACTTTGGCTGACATTTTTTTATTTGCCTAATGCTTTTTGAGATATTCAAGGAAAACTTGGTAACTTTTTCAATATTTAGCTTATGATGTCTCAATAACTGTTTGTCAGAGAGAAAAGTAATACAGAACTTTTTGAATTGACTTAGTCTCAAGAATTTTCTGTTGTAATAGTACCTTAACTTTTTTAAATACTTGTGTAGACAGCTTCTTAAAGCTTTTATGTATACATAAGTATTTAAAAAAGTTAGGGTACTATTGCAATAGAATATTCTTGAGACCATATTAATTCAAAAAGTCCTGTATCACTTTTCTCTCCGAAAAATAATTATTGAGACATTGTAAGCTAAATATTGAAAAAGTTATCAAGTTGTCCTTGAATATCTCAGAGTATTGGCAAATAAAAAAAATGTTTCTGACAAAAATTGTTCAAATTTATTAGGAAAAAAAGATGATACAAAAAAATAAGAGTTTTTACTTCAAAAATTTTATTTCGGCCTTACTGGGGCCCCTGATATAAAATCTAATAAGATCGTATATTGGCCCTCTTTGGACCCTCCAACTTTTATGTAAAACATTTTTCTAATAAATCAATACTTTCTGAGATAATTGACCGTTCCAAAACTTTTGGTACGGTCTTATGGTATGTAATACATTCTACAAGTACACGTAAAGGATTGTAGACAAAATAATAGGAGTACAGATATGTAATTTTCAATATTGCACAATATCTTAAAAATCATACAAGGCAGCTGGTGAAACATAAATATATCAGTATTTTTATATTTATAACACGTATCAAGGCAAACCTTTCTGGACTCATCCTGTTTTCTATATAGACTGATCCATGATTTGTAAGACTGATTTTTATACATAAAATAGAATATTAAAAGTTTAATCTTGATGGACATAAACTTTGGGTTTTTATTAAAGTTGGGGATATCTTTTAATGAAAGAACAAAAAATTGAGATTGGAAAACTATCCCAAACGCTTAGGCGCTATAACGTGTATACAAAGGAAGAAAACATCAATTTTGTGTTTTGTCAGTCTGAGAGACTATAGGATGAGTCCAGAAAGATTAAGGCCATTGGTGTTGTATTCCTGTAATTTTCTATTCTACCGTCTTTTTAGATGTTGACAACGCTAAAGACAGTAGCGATTCAGAATATCTTCCTTCAGAAGGTGAACTGAGTATATCAGATAATGAATTGCCACATGAAGAAAGTGGATCAAAAGATGAACAAAATGTATTGAATAATAAATTGCGAATAAAACACAAATCAGCGTTAAATATAACTGCATCATCAGCATCAAGTTTAGATGCCTCGCAAATTAACAACAATGTACCAGTATGCAACGACGAAGTTATGTATGTTGAATCATCTAATCTAAAAAGTGTGAAACGAAACTACTGTATTTTCTGTAGCAAATTGCAAACTCAATTAGTACGACATTTGGAAATGGTACATAAAAATGAACCGGAGGTAAAAAAATTTGCTATCTTACCCAAGAAGAATGAAGAAAGAAGGAAAATTATCGATATTTTACGAAAAAATGGCAATTTTAAATTTAATACAAACTCTGAAGTAAATACCGGACAACTTATTGTGTGTAGACGTCCTAATGAAAAATATAACAGGACCGCTACAGATTATATTGCGTGTGCAAAATGCAAAGCTCACTTTGCAAAATCAACAATACGTCACCACTCTCGACGTTGTTTTGAAAAAAAATTTACAAAGAATCGGTGCGTTATGATTATGGGTAGACGAGTTACGTGTCGATTACACCCATCGGCAAGTGATGTATTAAGAACAGTAGTATTTCCTGTTATGAGGGAAGACGATGTTACCCGCGCTATCAGATTTGATGAACTACTCATTTTGTATGCAAATAAACTAAGCCTGAAATACAAATCTCAACACCAACACGACATGATTCGTGCCAAACTACGTATCCTTGGTCGCTTTCTCTTGGCATTAAGAGAAGTAAACAAAAATGTGGACAACTTTACATCGGTCTATCATCCAAGAGTATATGATGATTGTATCACAGCAATCAATAAAGTTGCAAGATACAACAATGAAGAAAAAATATATGAAGCTCCAGCAGTTGCGGCAAACTTATCAACTTTAATTAAATATATCGGTAATTTGCTTATAACTGAGTGTATAAAGAAGGAAGACATGGAAAAAAAGAAACAAGTTAAAGACTTCTTGAAATTATTAACTGTTGATATAACAACAAGTGTTAATAGAACCGTCATTGAAACGCAATCGATTCAAAGGAGACACAAAAAAGTCAATTTGCCATCTGTGGAAGACATACAAAAATTATATAGTTATTTACAGAAAAAACGGGTTGAAGCTTTTAATGCATTACAACAATCTTTTTCGTATTACACTTGGCTTTCTTTGGCAGAAGTAACACTGATCTGTATACAAGTGTTTAACAGACGACGGGCAGGAGAAATTGAACGCATTCTTATCGAAGATTTTAACAATTATGAAAGAGTTAATGAAAACATGTACAGCGATCTTTACAAGTCATTATCAAAAGAACACAAAAAGATTGCTAACAAATACATCAGATTCTGCATAAGAGGAAAATTAGGCCGTACGGTGCCCGTTTTGTTATCAAACGATTTATTTGAATCCATTAATTTGATTTTAAAATATCGAAAGGAATCTAACGTACCCGAAAAAAATCCTTTTGTTTTCGGATTGCCTGGGTATAACAAACAAAGGTACAAATATCTCAGAGCTTGCATTTTAATGCGTAAATTCTCAAGCGAATGTAACGCAATGCAGTCTAATACTTTACGTGGTACAGTGTTGAGAAAGCATGTTGCAACATACTGTATACAACTAAATCTTAACGATATCGAAGTATCAGATCTTGCCTCTTTTATGGGGCATTCCGAAAAGATTCACAAGGATCATTATCGACAGCCGTTAGCAACCAGAGATATATTGCAAATTTCCCAATACCTGGAAGCTGTTCAAGGAAATGACAAACATGCAAGTAGCGAATCTTCAACGGAAAGTAATATAGACGACGAATTATATGACGACCAAGCAAAAGACTTTAATAAAGATGTAGAAAAGGAAAATACATGTTCAGGTAATCATATCTATATTTTTATGTATATATAAATACATAGTTATTTGCATACTTGTATATGTACATCCTTCCCTTATGATTCGGAGTATTGTATTGTGTATATGTGATGAGTATTATATACGTGTATACAGGGTGTTTTATTTTAACTTTTGCACTGTAATATCTCTGATGATTTTATTGAAAAATATTTTAGATAAAAGTTGTAGGATTTGGAATGGGCCATCAGATAAGCTAACTAATTTTTGGGTTTTATATTTACTTTGGACCTAATAAGATCCAACTTGATTTTTTAAATAAAAACTCTAAATTTTTATTATAACATCTTTTTCTACTAATTAATTTGAACAACTTTTATCTGAAACATTTTTTTATTTGTCTAATACTTTTTGAAATATTCAAGGAAAACTTGGTTATTTTTTCAATATTCAGCTTACGATATCTCTTATTCAGCTTATGATAATTGTTTGTCTAGAGGAAAAATGGTACAGGACTTTTTGACTTGATTTTGTCTCAAGAATATGTGCTATTGCAATAATATTCGAATTTTTTTTAAATATTTGTACACGCATTAAAGTTCCAAAAAGATACGTACACAAATATTTAAAAAAAATTAAAACACTATTGCAATGGCATATTCTTGAGACAGAATCAAATTGAAAAGTCTTGTACTACTTTTCCTCCGACAAACAATTATTGAGATATCGCAAGCTAAATATTAAAGAAGTTAATGTACAAAAGTTTAAAAGCTAAAAATTAAAAATTTATAGGAAATACAATTTAAATAATTATTATAAAGTTTTAATTATTATAAAATTACAATTTACCATAAATTAAACTTTTAATCTGATTTAAATTTATTGTAAATTGTAACTTTATTATAATTAAAGCTTTATAATGGTTTGTAAAAATGTTTTTCTTTATAAGTTTTCAACTGCTTCCAAACTTTTGAACGACAGTAATATTATTATATTACTGTGAGTTGTATTTAAATATTTTAAACGCAAATAACTATATATATATGTATATATACATTCACCCTGTCTATTTAATATTTATATTATATATTGTATATTACATATATATACATATATATAAATGTTAAAATACAAAGCATGTAATAATTCAAGACATAATGTCTGTTTGCTAAAAATGGTATACAAATTCCTTGTTTAGTTTGATCCATCTTATATGCACATGAGCTTTATGCTATAAATTTTTAAACATTGTATTATGTGCAATTTTTGCAGCTTTTATTGAAATAAAAGGTTCCTAAGCTTTAATAGAGATAAAAATTCAAACATACAATGTCAGAGCTATATTATAGAGCTATATATATATATATATATATATATATAATTTAATATTTTAATATTTAACATTATTGAGTAATATTATTGAAATATTTTTTTAATTTTATATTTTAATTTTATATTCTCTTATTCTCTTACATTTTATATTCTGTACAGTTTATGATTGTTATATACAGGGTGTACTAGATTTATCGTATCACCCGTTAATGGCAGATTTCAGAGATCACTTGGAGACAAAATCCTAATGTTAAAATGTCGAGGCTATTCTGTATATATTTACACTTACTTTTTTTAAATGTTAATATAAATTATTTATTTCAGGTATAAATATACAATATACATTAGATGAAACACAAGATACATTACATCATACAGATTCCAATAAAAAACGGAAACGATCCAGTAAATATTTTACTTCAGTTTATTAGATATGTGAAAACTTATGTATGCCAGCCAGAAATAATTAGTCAAATCAACATTAACTCAATGTTGATGTGTTGATAAATAATGGTTGATGTCGAATATTGATTGGTATTTTTGTCACCTTTGACTTCATTTTTTTCTATATTAATCGAGCATAATTAATATTTTTGTAAGATTTTTATGTCTTTCGGTCAATTCTATATTGAATACATATTTATGTATACCTAGAATATTTTATGCTTTTTTACTTTGTATTGATTCGATATAAAGTTAGTCAAAAGAAAAATAGAAAAATTAAAATTTTATAGAAATATTTGGAATTGTTTAATTAACATTATATATTATAATTGTATAAAAACAATTATGATGAGAAACAAAGAAATTTAACAACCAATATTCGACTATTTATCGACGTATCGACGTCGAATTGATGTCGACTTGACTAATCATTTCTGATTGGGATACTTTAAACCTCCATATTAATAACATATTGCTTTCTTTGTAGCATCTCCTTACGGAAAAACGAAGAGAATCCGGTGGACTGTGGAACAGCACAACGCAGCGCTTGAGGGATTTGCGAAATATATGAAAGAAGGAACATTACCATCACTGGAAGTTATACAAAAAATAAAAAAAAGATATAAATGTTTAAGTGAACGTAAATCTCCAGCAATTAAGACATGGCTCAATAACCAACAAAAAAAACAAAAAGCTGCAAAACAAAAAGCTGCAGAACAAGAAGCTGCAAAACAAAAAGCTGCAAAACAAAAAGCTGCAAAACAAAAAGCTGCAAAACAAAAAGCTGCAAAACGAATATTATGTAGGTATTTATTTCTGTTAAAATTACAAATATATTTTAGATATACATATATGTTAATATAGTTACAAAACTTTTAAAATTAATTTCTTCTTTAATATATTTGCTTTGGATAATTATCACTCAAAAAATACTAAAATTTGGACATTTTTCAATTAAAATAAAAAGCCTGACAAAACTTATATACAAATATATACAAATACAAATAAAAAGCTATAGACAATTATATCTCGTTTCCCAAAACAAATGTGTTAAGGTTACAATATTTAAAGGATACATAAAATGTTTTGTCTTTTGATAGTTTGTGTCTTTAAATCTTTTAATTTTTTTTCAGCATTACATAATTCTAATTAAACTGAGGAAAACGCTGCGGACGGTGTAATTTTGGTTTATCACGAGCCGCGCAAAGTCATTCCCGCGATGCTGCTCGAGTCACTGAAGAGGTACGATCTGATTCAAATGCGCGCGCGCACGAGTGGAATATTTTTTGTATTGGATTATTTTGAATAAGTTTTTGACTTTATATCTTTAATACTTTGTATAAGAGGAAATGTTTAAGAAGTGTGATTTCTTTAATTTAAAAAATCTATTATACCTATCTGCGGTATATGTCTATATTTGCGGCGTGTACTATTTTTATAGTTACTCTTTCTCATTTAAGTTTTTTTTTCTTTTGCAAGAAGTGTTAAAACACATGTACTTACACTTTAAATACAAACAGTATTTGTACCTTTTTTATTTCTAAATTTTTATTTCTAAATTTTACCTTTTCCTACTTTTTCCTACTTTTTTTTCATCTTTCAAATATTTAAAAATTTTAAGTACTTTAAGTGTAACATAGTGCATTCAATAGTAAACTGACAAATTCTAATATAAAATACCAGAATAATATTAATATTATATTTATATAATATTAAAATTTTATAATATTGATGTTAAGGCCTAGAGGTACATAATAATCAGTACATATAATTGGTGTAAAACTACAACTACTAAAATTAATTTTAATATATAACATTTTTTTAATATTGTACAATGCATCTTATTGAAAATGTAAAAAAACTAAGTATTAAAATATTTATGAAGCTTGATGTACGTGCGTGCGTATGTGTGAGATTGATTAATTACTTAAGATTCTCACAAGGTAAAGAAAAGGATTGTTAAAATATTAAAAAAATGGATAAAGTAAAGCACCAAAGGAAAAAAGTATATGTACAAATTATATGACTTTAAATCACTATTACACACATGATTGTATCTATAATTAATAATTATTTAATATTTTGCAAATATAAATGGTACAAATTCCGATGTTTTATTGGTATTTAAAGATCGTCTCTCAATTTGGTAGGAATGCTATGTATGTAAATGTATTTATTGTTCCCAGATATTTGTATCATTTATATTTTATCTTTTCCATTTATTTACAAAACTATAATTATTTTCTAAAAAAGGTAGAACAAGTCAATTTTTTAATAAAAAAAAAAAAACATTTTGTATGCATTGTTATAACGAACTTAAAGCTTGTAATTCCCAACACGTGTGTGCACACGTGTACATACAATCCTATTTTTAGAATCTAACTTAAAAAATTCGTTATTCCAAATCTGATAATTTTCATCACGATAACGCGACCGCTGCATACAGTTTTTACATAAGACATTCAGAAGAACAGTATACACTCATTAAATATAGCGCGTCGCATTATTGCATATGTTAGAACTGGAAACCCTATAATAAGGCTGAGCGCTACTGAGCGCGTCACGTGTCGCGTCATCCAAGTTAACCAAATCAAAACATCCCATTTTGATGCCGTCACAAGTAATGTAATAAAATGGGATGTTTTGATTGGTTAACTCGTGATGACGCAACGCGTGACGCGCTCAGTGGAAACTCAGCCTTAAGCCTTGTGTCCACGATGCTAGAACTGCGTCCGAGTTTCGGTTTAAGCCAACTTGCAGCTCTTACAGAAAAGCAGCAGTTTCATTGGCTTAAACCGAAACTCGGACGCAGTTCTAGCATCGTAGACACAAGGCTTTAAGCCTTGTGTACACTATACTAGAAATCGGTCCGAGTTTCTGTTAAAGCCAATGAAACTGCTACTTTTTTGTAAGAGCTGCAAGTTGATTGGCTTAAACCAAAACTCGGACGCAGTTCTAGCATCGTGGACACAAGGCTTTAACGACACAAATGTCACTCTATCTTTATTGTTCACTAATTGAAAAAGGACAGAATGACGCTTGTGTCGACTTGAGTCGCTAAATGAAAAGCATCCATTATAGAGTTTCTAAAGCCTTGTGTCTGCGATGCTAGAACTGCGTCCGAGTTTCGGTTTAAGCCAAGGAAACTGCTACTTTTCTGTAAGAGCTGCAAGTTGATTGGCTTAAACCGAAACTCGGATGCAGTTCTAGCATCGTGGACACAAGGCTTAATATGCGTATGGTAGCTAAAGCCTTGTGTCCACGATGCTAGAACTGCGTCTGAATTTCGGTTTAAGCCAATCAACTTGCAGCTCTTACAGAAAAGCAGCAGTTTCATTGGCTTAAACCGAAACTCGAATGCAATTCTAGCATCGTAGACACGAGGCTTAAGACGTTTTTATTGGCTGACTCAAGTTATGCCCGTATCACATTAACGATTGGCGATTGCGTCTACGTTTGCGTTTACGTCTCTTGACGCAGCTGAGCTGTGTCTCGATGTCGCTTCCGCGCCTCCTCTCAAACACCTTGGACACGTTGGACCCGGGTGACGAGGAAAAAGGCACGGTGTAGCTGAAGCGGAAAAAACGAAGCGATGAATCTGATTGGCTTCGCCATGTTGACTCGACGTCTCGAACGAAATGTGTGTGATTGGCCGTCGATAATGGGCGCGTTCAGCAGACCAAGACGCTGAGTAGCAGTCGAACGTGATTGGCTCTTACTTTTAAAACCAACCAATCAACGCAGTGTCGATAAGACAAACTCAACAGTTGTGTCTGCTGAATACGGCCAATGTTTCCGCGTCCTGTGTGCAGAAATCATAAGTTTGTTCCTCAAGGTGAAATTCCATGGGTAGTAAAAAGCAGCAGCAGATCGTACCAATTGGATATAAAATATAGAAGTTCTCGAGTTTCTAGAACTTCTCTCTTTTGTAGCCAATCAGTACGATCTGCTCTTACTTTTCACTACCCATGAAATTTCACCTTTACAGCCGAAATCTTTTGCATTTCGGATCTCACTTCTTTTTTCATCCAATTATATACCTATAATATTTTAATCTCCAATCTCCAATTATAATTGTTTACTTGGCTTGTTTCAGATCCAGAAAATACAACGCGAAGCTGGGGGTCGATTACGGTTCTTGAAACGAGGTGAAAATTACAAAAGTGAGGAAATTCACTAGCGTATCTATGATTTTATTGGTTGAAATCTAGTGAATCTGTTCACTTTTGTAATTTTCACCTCTTTTCAAGAACCGTAATCGACTCCCTGATCTAATGTCAAATAATTTACATCGCAATTAAGTACAGCATATTAAAGCTGGCCCCCCACACTTTCCGTAGAACGTAAGTAGGATTTCGACCAATCGCGTTACTCGATTCGAGCAACGCGATTGGTTGAAACTTTACTGTTACTGTTACGAAAAAGTGTGTGTCTGGGCCCTTATACGTTTATAGTGTAATAAATATTTATTATTATTTATGTTTTAATTTAATGTTATAATGTAATAATTTTTACATTATAACTAAATATAGCACATTTACAGTAATAAATTATTATTATTTTATATTTATATACTTGCAATTTTTTTACGTTTGTAATTTATACATTGCAAATAAAGCCGGTTCAATTGGCCTAGTTTACACCGATCACTTGATACGCGTATTAAATAGTAAATAACTAGTAACTTAGTTTGATTATTGGTTGATCAGCTCAAATATACTATTCGATACGCGTATCAAGAAATCGGTGTAAACTAGGCCATTGTTTTCATGCACCAACAGCTGGAAGGAACAAGTCGGGGCGTATCTATAAACTGCATGCGTAATCTAACCTATTATTTCGCGAAGTTGAAACGCAGACTCGATTGAGATTTGCTGTCATTTTTTCCTCGATATTTCGGCGTTGTAGATTGTAAAGTACATCTCGAGTGCATCTCTACAGCCTCCGGTGGTGGCGGTTCGGCTGGAATTCTACATCTGTATGCTACAAATCTTCCCGAGTTGATAAAATGTTTTCGAGGATGTTGCGAAAGCCGAAACGTGTACGACTACGTTATCGCAGTCACCTTTTCTTAATCGTTACGATATGTCGTTACGATTAAGAAAAGGTGACTGCGAAAACCCGAAACTAACAATTACTACATATATACATAATACAATTATTATATACAATTTAAAATCTGATTTTTACTAAATCATTGTCTTAATCGATGATTACATATTGGAAAATCTTTTTCTTTGTATAGAGAGCAAAGAAGCAATTGCTGTCGATGCTGCTTATGAATCTGGAACAATGACCCGTTGTATTCGAAGACATTGGTAGACAGGTCCTGGCAACTGGCACCAGAAAACGGCCTGAATACTTCATGCAAGCTATTAGTAAGCTGCAAAGCTCTTTGCAATTTAATAACACGGCTCCGTTTTCGGTAGTTCAGATCTTTGGATGGGTCTGGGAGTCTTCTTCGACTCATTTGATAACGACAATAAACACAATAATCCGTACATCATGGCCATTGTCAATGACGGCATGAAGGAATTTGATCATACAAGGTAAATTACATTATTTAACAACTTGTCTGTGACTTGCACATTCGAACCAGTATGTAATTCGTTGTTTTATCCCATTCTGAAATAGTGACGGCTCTTCGCAGCAATTGGCGGGCTGTTTGCGAGATTTCCGCAATAAACCTTTTGCCACGCGAGCGAGGATAGAGTATTACATGAATTCGTTAACTGTGAGTATACCAAACAATTATCTAATAATTTTTATCTCGACATCTCGTTTGATTGATCTTTTCCATTCAAGCTGTTATTTCAAAATGGCATGACAAACAATGAGCAAGATTATGAAATCTGCTTCCGAGTTGACAATGTTGTGTTACCGAAAAACGGATACTTTGGAATATCTGCTGCTACTGGTACGCATATAAAAAATATTGATGTGGTATACAAAATCTAGTGAATAAGTCAAGTCTACTATGTATATAAGATGTATTAGGTTGGTCAATAAGTCCGTGCGTTATTTATAAGTAAAAAACCGCACGGACTTATTGGTCAACCTATTATATAAGATTCAAAATAACCAACCTTTCCTTGCTTTTTTCCAACGTATAATTCGACATAATAATTTAATTATACAATTTGTACCGTACGTTTTTATGTATTTCTGATTCCCAGGTGGCCTGGCTGATGACCATGACGTCTTATATTTCCTCACTACCTCTCTGTATTCTCCTGGACAGCTACCAGGATAGGCTAATGGATAGGAATAAAGTTTCTGTAGAGGAACAAGCCAAACTCCAACAGGAATACTTAGACTACCAAAAGAAGCTCGATGAACAAAAAGAGGAATATCGCAGGTAGAAAAATACAATGCGATATCGCAGTACTTTTTCAACATACAAGCCTCAATATCGATATGTTATTCTGACAGGGAGCATCCAGAAAGTCAGAAGAACGAATTCGATGAAACATTCTATGAAACAGAGAGTCAAAGGGAATTACGACAGATATTCAACGGGCAGAGCCAAATGTTTGACGCTTTGCGCGAACTTCACAGGAAATTAGACGAGATCGTTGGAAGACAAGAGAGAACGTTGAGTTTAATATCCCAAGTCGGGCAAGGAGGTAAATCGCTCGTTATGGTTAAATTGTAATTTATATCGAAGCAATATTATATATCGATCTGAATGCATAATCAGGTGTACAAGTTGCGGGTCAACCAGGACAACAACCTGTTCTGATCGACACTATACGCCGGCAGAAAGTCGACGCTGTGTTGAATAATCAAAATGTCATATTGAACACAGCTAGGGAAATTAAAACTTTCGTGGGAGAGGTTCATTCCAAGACTGAATCTATTCTTAGCAATCAAGCGCGCGCTCCGACAGCACAGGTCTGTATTGTTTCGTGTGTAATCTAAAAGCAACAGTCAGTTTCCACAAAACTTTTCTGACATCGATAAATAAAATTTCGCAGGTGCAGCCAATGGGATACGATTATCAGTCATTTATGACGGAGATGTGGGACAGACTTAATACGTTAAAGAAGGATGTTAAAATCACGGGAAACGTAGATTGTCCTAATTGTTTAACAACTAGCATATTCTTACTGTTCGTCGCGGTACAGATGATAATACTATTGGTGTACAGTCTTTATCAGTAATTATACGTAATAGAGCAATTGTTCGCGTACAAAAAGAAAGATACCTAACGCCACTTCTTTTTATATTCTACAGAGACAATAAGAAGGCACAGATGAAGAAGCTCTACTAATGTACGCATCGTCCACACCAGCGAAATTTATACAATGCATTCTCGTCTGCATTACGATTCGATATTTTTATTACTCGTTATTCGTATTCGCGAGGTATGCGTGTCTCTCGTCATTTGTATAATAAATCCTTCGTCCGCTAGATGTGAAATTGTACAGCATCCGGATATCGCCCCACGAGGACACAAGGACATCTCTCGGTGTTGTGACTCGATCCCATTTTAAATAATCTCCTTTTAAATATCCAAATCGGCAGCTATCTCCATCACGGTGCATTGTGTGTTACGCTGTGCAATCCTATATTATATTAAGCCATTAGTAAGCTGCAAAGCTCTTTGCAATTTAATAACACAAAAATCCGATTCTTTCGTAACATTCGATGCTTGCAGATGGAATATCTAAAGATGACATCAACCGAGTAGCGCAACGTTTATTAAAATCACCACCTTGCTTAGCAGCACGTGGCGAAGTAAAGACTGTACCTTCCATGGCATTCAAAACGGCTTGCATGATGCGCAAGATCAAATTGAGTTGAACCTCGAAAATGTAATACAAAATGCATCGTGTTTCCGCTGTCGAACACAAATTTTGATCACTAAAATAACTGAATTTTATAACGGGGCTATTAAAAATTGTAATATTAGAAAGAATAGTATTAATGTCGAAGATTTGAATGAATTAACAAACAATATGCAAAACGCTCTTTATATATGTATTATCTAGATTTTGATAATGTACATTAATTTGAATTGTATTATTTTGGCTACTATACAGGCAGCTTTCCCATATTCACTGCCAGTACTGAAAATCTATAGTGTACGTGGCATAAACTATAGATTTTCAGTACTGGTAGTGAATATCGGAACGCAGCTTGTATAGTAATCAAATTAATGGATTCAAATAAATCGTTCGATAACAAAACGGGCACTGTACGGCCTAATTTTCCTCTTATACAGAATCTGATATATTTGTTAGCAATCTTTTTGTGTTCTTTTGATAATGACTTGTAAAGATCGCTGTACATGTTTTCATTAACTCTTTCATAATTGTTAAAATCTTCGATAAGAATGCGTTCAATTTCTCCTGCCCGTCGTCTGTTAAACACTTGTATACAGATCAGTGTTACTTCTGCCAAAGAAAGCCAAGTGTAATACGAAAAAGATTGTTGTAATGCATTAAAAGCTTCAACCCGTTTTTTCTGTAAATGACTATATAATTTTTGTATGTCTTCCACAGATGGCAAATTGACTTTTTTGTGTCTCCTTTGAATCGATTGCGTTTCAATGACGGTTCTATTAACACTTGTTGTTATATCAACAGTTAATAATTTCAAGAAGTCTTTAACTTGTTTCTTTTTTTCCATGTCTTCCTTCTTTATACACTCAGTTATAAACAAATTACCGATATATTTAATTAAAGTTGATAAGTTTGCCGCAACTGCAGGAGCTTCAGCTGTGATTTCAAGTTTTAAAATATATATGTAACTTTAAATACAAACAGTGTTACTTTTTTACCTCCATAAAAGATTTTCCTGTTTTCCTGTTTCCATTTTTTCTCTTTGCCTTCTTACTGTTAAAATATTATTTCCTTATACATACATTAACTGAATAGCAATGTAAATATTCATTCTTCTAACTTATGTTGATAGTGCAGTATTATTTTTTCCATAATAAACATACTTAATAAATGGGCTTTGATGATTCCAACACATAGTCTTTAATGGTATTATCTCTGATATTGAAATCTATGCTATGATAAGATCGTCAATGTTCATTTATTAAATTTTTGTTCTTATTAAAAAAAAATAATAATTTTGTACTGTCAACGTATATGTTAGAAGATTGATTAAATCTTTATGTTGCTATTCAGTTAATGTATGTAAGAGGTAGAAAATAATATTTTTACATTAATACTCAAAATGCTACATAGTACATTACCTGCATTGCAAATCATTTACTTCAAAAATCTAATAATATAATATTCCTATTTGCTGTATCATCTTTATAAATACATTTGTACGTAAAGCAGACTATGGATTTTGGTTTAAGTTACACATACATTATTTAAGTAACGCGATGTAAATAATATATTACAATACGTTCCGTGGTTGCTTTACAAAGATTTATTTATTATAAAATAAACATACACGCACGCACACGCACACGCACGCACAATAGCTGGGTAAAAATATAAATGTTTTTATGCATTCTGCAAATATGTGTTAGGACTACAGAAGCACATTGATTTTTTAATACAAAGTAACTAAACTAATCACAGCAATGATGATGATTCCATAACATTTCACAAGATTCTGAAAGCGGAGACACTAATATTGAACTCTCGCTCAACAAAATCTCATGTTTTGTAAATGGATTTTCTCTTGATGTTTAATAACAGCTAAAGAGAGACTTTCTTTGTTAGTATGCACAGGATATTTCGCTCTCAGCTCCTGTAAAAGTAAAATTGACATTTAATAATCTAAATTAAGAGCATTATAAATTAGAATTTCACACACAGGACAATTATAGTACAAATGTTATCAGCACTACGTACCACTAATAAGCATGCTTTATTAAAGTTTAGTAAACAACAAATAACGTTGAGATTAAAATTTAGAGTCTTACTGTATAATTTCATGTCTTTTACTGTATTGATGTATATTGCGTAGACTCAGTGATATACCATTTGTCAGAGTATTATAATAATCGTTGTACTACTAAAAGCAAAAAAGGCTAACTAATTATTGGAACATTGTTAAGAACATTACTATCTGCAATATTAGATTATTAATAATATTAAATGCAGTAAGCACACTTGCAAATAAAAACAGTAATGTATGTAATGTATATTATTACGTAAAAAGAGAAAGAATTTTGCTTTAAATTACTAATATATGTATATGTAATTTACCTCATAATTTGAAGAAAGTACGCATTCAATACCACTTTGTCTAAAAAACAGTTTATGTAAAAGCAATAATAAGGCTTTGAAGTGAGGTGACAGCGTGAGATTAGGAAATATGTCATATCAATTGATTTTATACTAGAGGTTATTGAAATATAATGTTTTTTAATACAATTAAAGTAACCTATTTCCTAAATTAGAAATCTGTCATTATATTATGTAACTATTAATTATTAACAGTTCAAGCACTATTTAATAATTATACATAATACTATGACAGATTTTCTAAATTCACGCTTTTACTTTCTTGAATTGTAAATTTTCCGAAATTGTATGTATAGCGGTCTATAATGTCTTCTCATATTACTTTGACGACAGTACATAATTTTGTACTGTCGTCAAAGTAGTCGACCTATAAGTTAATTGCTTATACATACTTATTGGTGCGCTTAAATGAAAAATTTTGGGTTATGTATACGTCAGAGAGTTAATGTACTCTAATGTATGCAATAATATCGGGTATTTCTCGGTGTCGTCAAAATAGCCAATTGACATATATATATATATATATATATACAGGATGGCCTATTTTAAAAGAGGCAAGCAAATATCTTGAAAAATATAACTTATCTACTTAAAATTTTTTAGTTGGTGCTTTCATATATATATGCATATATATATATATATATATATTAATGAGTAAGAAGTCAGGGCGGTAAGGGTCAGACGCTGATCTTGGGGCGTAAATTCAATAGAATTTATTATCTCTCTCCACCTTCCAAACATACGAAACGTTTCGGCTCAGCTCTGAGTCATCTTCAGCCGTTACAATATTAGAGCGTTCTCACTTCCTTATGGCGAGTTTCATGATTTGACGGTCAGAAACACAGACTCAAAGATCCATATCATTCGGTCTGAAAGCCAAGGAATAGCAATATACAATTTAAAAAAGAACGACGAGACTAAACGATCTCGTCGGCGCAGCAGTCAACAACGTTTCGTATGTTTGGAAGGTGGAGAGAGATAATAAATTCTATTGAATTTACGCCCCAAGATCAGCGTCTGACCCTTACCGCCCTGACTTCTTACTCATTGAACTATTGGGGGTCCTTATTTATGATATATATATTAGTTGGTGCTTTCTGGTACACTAAAATATATTCTCCTTATATTCTCCAGTCTTTTCTACCCCTATTTCATATATAAATCATTAAAATTTGGTTGATTAGTTATGGAATTATAGAAATTTCGGTAAATTTGGCTTGTTTTTAAAAAGAAATCGGTAACCCCTTTATTAGTAACAATTTTTATTAATTCTATTATATTCTCCAATCTTTTCTACCCCCATTTTATAAATATATATACAGGGTGTCAATTTGAAAACTTTCAGTCGAAATATCTCGGGAATTAGTAAAGATATCAAAACACGGTTTGGAGAGAATATAGGGTAGCAAGGGGGACATACTTTGATTTAAAAAAATTTGACCTTGGGTGAAGGCATCAAGGTCAAATAAAGGTCAACTTAATTTTTTTAAATGGATACATAATTTTTTAAATATCTACGTTTGTAGCCCTTCTCATTACGAACTCAAAGCGCTATGATCCAAAGTCGTCGAAGGTCAAATAAAGGTCAACTTAATTTTTTTAAATAAACAATTTTTTATTTAATTAAATGTTCAAAATGATGTCCATTATTTTGTAAACAATAATAAAGTCTGTTTTCAAATTCGGTCCTGACATTTTGAAACATTTGTCTAGGAATGGATCTGCATTCTCTGACGATCTGTTGCCGAAGTTGTTCAATCGTTACAGGCTGTGTTGCAATCCTTGTTGCAACTGCAGCTTGGCGAAGAGACAATGTTGGATTAGTTGCAAAGTGGCCTAACACTTCAAGTTGAGTAGCTTCATTCACTACTCTTTGTACAGTTCTTTTTTTGTTTGCTATTGATCCTGTTTCTTCAAATTTTAATATTAATTGTCGGACGTAAGTGTGACTGACATTTTTATCAGGATGTCTATTATTGAAAGTAATAGCTGTTCTTAATGCACAGCGGTTCTCAGCTCCATAGATGAAAATTATTTCAATCCTTTCAGCCAATGTGTAAACCATTATTAGTAGAATTTTAAACCAAATTTTCACAAAGTAAATAAATCTTCTTTAGTTCACTAAATTGGTAAGTAATAGTGAGTGCTAATTCGTGGTACAAGTGCGAACACGATAATTCCGCGTGCTAAACTAAATCGAAATAGAACGGATCTTGTTGTTAGACTACTACTTCTGTTCGTATTTATGTTTATGGACATGGGCAATGTCATAGTGACTTAGTTTGGCACGCGGAATCACCGTGTTAACGCTTGTAATACGAATTAGCACTCACTGTAGTTACCAGTTTACTGTGAGCCTGCACTTGGTCATTTGACCTTCGATGACTTTGGATCATAGCGCGTTGAGTTCGTAATGAGAAGGGCTACAAACGTAGATATTTAAAAAATTATGTATCCATTTAAAAAAATTAAGTTGACCTTTATTTGACCTTGATGCCTTCACTCAAGGTCAAATTTTTTTAAATCAAAGTATGTCCCCCTTGCTACCCTATATTCTCTCCAAACTGTGTTTTGATATCTTTACTAATTCCCGAGATATTTCGACTGAAAGTTTTCAAATTGACACCCTGTATATTTGATTGATTAGTTCTAGAGTTATCAAAATTTCGGTAAATTTGGCACACACACATACATACAAACATTTTTTGCGATATTTCGACGTTTTAAAACAATACCCCTATTTCATATATAACTTTTTAAATTTGGTTAATTAGAACTAATTATACGTCATCAAAAATTTATATACGAATTTACGAAAACAAAGCTTTCTCTATGAGGAAGCAAAATTTTTTTTTAAAAAAGAACCCTTTTACCGATTATTGCCAAATTCAATACCAACCTTTTTTGAACGATACTGTATCGATTTAAAAAAAACAGCCTGATATCTCAATATTTGCGAAAGTTAGAGCAACCACAGACATTTTTAAAAAAATTCAAAATTTTTTTAAAAAAGAACCCCTTTACCGATCATCGTCAAATTCAATACCAACCTTCCTTGAATGATACTCTATCGATTAAAAAAAAAAACAGCCCGATATCTCAATATTTGCGGAAGTTAGAGCAACCACGGACATTTTTCAAAAAATTCAAAATTTTTTTAAAAAAGAACCCCTTTACCGATCATCGCCAAATTCAATACCAACCTTCCTTGAATGATACTCTATCGATTAAAAAAAAAAAACAGCCCGATATCTCAATATTTGCGGAAGTTAGAGCAACCACAACATCAAATGTGCACATACACACATACACACATACGGACATTTTTTTAAGGCGATATTTCGACGTTTTACAACACTCTGAACATATTGGCATCAAAAACTCAAAAAACAATCTTTTCTTTGGTTTCTTCTACCCCTATTTCATATATAATGCACTTAAATTTGGTTGACTAGACCCAACTTTATACGCAATCAAAGGTTCATATACAAAATGCATGAAAACAAAGCTTCCTTTATGAGGAAGCAATAGCATCGACTGTTATCGTCATTAAAGTGCCAATGCATCCAGTTAAACGTGATAATTATCGAAGACAGATTAATTGAGACTAGCAAGACAATCGAAGCAATCAATCCTCTTCGAAAAGCTAATAGAAGTACAAGCGACAGTTTTGGTTTTTGTTCGGAGAGTGGACGCCAATCCCATTGAGGAAAAGAGTCCAACTTGCTCATCTAAGTACAAATTACATTTGCGATCTTTGAAGATTATAAACAGCTTTGTCGTTGATGCAGTTTATACGTTATTGATTGTATGTATGTTGTGCCTTTTTTTTTTACGTGGAGAAATCTTCTAAGCTACTGGAATCCCTGTCCTGACGGACAGGTTTCCACCAGTAGCCCCCCTCTGGTGGTAGAGAGGGGAAGACCCCCTCACCCTCCGGGGAGAGGAGTGAGGGGAGTGTGGGACTCTTACCCACTAAAACTCCACGGGTATCCAACTCTACGTTTAAGGGGGACGCCCGGGAACCTATTAATATTGGGTCCGCGACGTCCCCCAACGCCGAGCCCTGACTGGGCTGCCTCCTAGGAGCCATAAGGCTCCGGGCTCTAGGAGCCCTGTTATTTGTTGTAACGGAGTGTGGACACCACCCACCCCGCCACTCCTCCCGATGTTTTGAGGGAGGATAGTTCGACGTTCCGTCATCCCCGCCGGGACGCCGAACCTCCCAACCTCCAGACTGCCTTTTATCATCGGGCAATCCGGAGGTACGGTACGAGCCCGTGCGGCATGTTTATGTTTGCCGCACGATCCACACCGGTTGTAAACAACCAGCAGGCTGGGTGGATGTATCGAACGCAGATTAGTGCTTGTCACATCCGCCCAGTGTTTTATCTTATTGGGAGAGGTCGGCCGCTGTGGGGACTCTCTCCCCACAACGGATCCGCTCTGCCTCCTCTTTGGCGCCTCCTTTTCCTATCGCGCCCCACACGGGGCCACATCCGGAGCGCCGCCGCGAGGCCGCAGTCGCCGCCGCCACTCTTCTGGCGGCGGCGACACTCTTGGCGGTCGTCTCGGCGTCCACTCCTCATCCCCCTCCTCTTCCCTGTCGGTCGGAGGGGGGCGTACTTCCCCCCTCCTGATCCTCTCGCTCGCCTCCTTCTGCGACATTACATTGCCGCAGAAGGCCAGGAATGCTCGCCACCTCGTTTCGTCCCCGACCATAGCCGCCACTATGGCCGGGAGGGAGAGGTCGTTGCCGACCTCCCCCTGTAGGGCACGGCGCTGCGTTGCCCACGCCGGGCAATGCTCGAGCGTGTGCTGCGCCGTGTCCCTCTCCTCGTCGCAGTGGTGACACTCCGTAGTAGCCTCCTTACCTATCCTGTGCAGGTACACACCGAAACACCCGTGTCCGGTGAGCACCTGCACTGCGTGATAAGACACACCGTATCTCCGATTGTCTAGCCATTCGGCCAGACAGGGCCGGATGGCATCGACGGTCCTCTGGCCGAACTCGCATTTAGCGAGGTAATCTTGCCATTTCCTAATGAGGATCGTCTTTTCCTGGACTCTGATAAATCGACGAGCCGCTGGCACTATCTGCCCCCCTCCAGCCCGCAGCTCTTTTGTACGCCGGTACACCTCGGCGCACTGGCGAGCCGCGAGCTCCAGTGGGGGGAGACCCGCCAGGGCCGTCGCCGCCGCATGCGAGACCGTGCAGTATGCGCGTGACACTCGCTGGGCCAATGGGCGTTGGATCTGCCGCAGCCTCATACGGATGAGGCGCGATTTCTCCGCAGCGGTCGCCCAGACCGGTGCGCCGTAGAGTGTCACGGCATGCACGGTCGCGGCGTAGAGTCGGCGAGCACGGCCGCTCGCCCCTCCCAGGTTTGGCATCAACCTCGCCAGGCTGTTGGCTACTCCTTTTGCCCTGGGAGCCAGGCGAGTGAAGTGCTCGCCGAAATTCCAGGTGCCATCCAACCAGAGGCCTAGTACTTTCATACCGGCCTCCACGGAAACACGGGTTCCTTCCACCTCGATGTGGGCCCTTGGCGGGCTCCCCATAGACCTGTCGTAAAAGAACATGGCCTGTGTCTTTTGGGGAGCCACTTTGAGACCCACTTCACGCATTGCGGCTACCACCATCGCCACTGCGACGTTTGCCTTGTTGGCTGCCTCCTCCCAACTGTCGCCCTCCACTCCCAGGACTGTATCATCGGCGAAAACGTTTCGCCAACAGCCCGGGAGGAGGGGGACGCGGAGTACATAGTCGTACCCCAGGTTCCACAGGAGCGGGCCCAGCACCGACCCCTGCGGAACCCCCCGCACGACCAATTTGACCACGATGACACCATTCTGGTCCGTATAGGCCAAATGTCTGTCCCGGAGATAGCTAAACAGGATAGCTATTAGATAAGGAGGGACGCCGTGGTGTTCGAGCGCCCTCCTTATTACCCACCATGGCAGGGTGTTAAACGCATTCGCAATGTCGAATGCGACACAAAGTAACACCCTGCCAGCCTCCGTCGCGGCCTTCGAGAGGGCCATGATGCGTAAAATCGCATCCACGGTCGATCTGCCCTCTCGAAAGCCGTACTGGTCCTCTGACAAATTAGGACCAGTCCGGGACAGGTGCTGGACGATACGGTCGGCGATGACTCTCTCAAAGAGTTTGCCGACCTCGTCCAGCAAACATATCGGCCTATACGCCGACGGTTGGTCTGCGGGTTTGCCCACCTTTGGGAGGAGGACGATCCGCGCCATTTTCCAAGCCTGGGGGAACTGGCCCCGCTTTAGACACTTAGTGAATAAGCGTCGCAGGTGTTCCGCCAGCTCCCCCGTGGCCAAGGACCAGGCTTTTCCGGGAACTCCATCAGGACCCGGGGCTTTACCGGCTTTCAACCTTTTGGCCGCCCTTTTCAGCTCGTCCATGGAGACCTCGAGCTCCTCGTCCCACTCCGTGTTGGGCGGAGCAGGACCCCCCTCTGTCCTCTCCCTGAGATCGTCAGGGAAGAGGGTGCTTATCACTTCTTCGAGGAACTCGGGCTCCATGGACTCCGTGATTGGGGGCGCCGAGGTCCTCAGCTTATTGAGGACCATTTTATACGGGCGCCCCCACGGATCTTCATGTAGGTCCTGAAGGAGCTCCAGCCATGATCTGTCCTTGGCCACCTTGATGGCCCAGGAATAGGCCCGCTTGGCGGAGCGGTACTCTATTCCTGCCTCCTCGAAGCGTCGCGGTTGCCGGTGCTGTGCTCTTCTAGCCCGCAACCAACGACGCCTCGCCTGGACGGAAGAGCGCCGTAACTCGGCGATCTCCTCCGTCCACCAATACGCTGCCTTGCGTGGATGCGGTTTGGATCGCGGCATGGCGACGTCGCACGCCGCTTTCATGACGCCGCCGATCCACTCCGCGATCGCATCCACATCCTCCAATTCGGTTAAGAGGTCGTCCACCCATAACGACGTATGGATCGAGGCTCTCAGCAGGTCCTCGTCCATTTTTCTGAGCGCCCACCGCGGGAAGCGCTGCTCCGCTTCTTCGCGGCGGGCCCGGGCCTCCGGAAGGGTGACCGGGAGGCTCATCTCAATGAACAAATGATCCGAGAGAGTCTCGATCTCCTCAGCCACCCTCCATCCCTCCACTCGGCGGGCGACGTAGGGGCTGGCCCAGGTTAAGTCAATGATAGACCCACCCCGGTGCCTAACGCAGGTCTGGACGTCGCCCTCATTGAGAAGGGTAAGTCCCAGGCCCGCCGCCCAGTCCTCCAGTATCCTGCCCCGAACGCTCGTGACCGGGGAACCCCACAATACCGATTTGGCATTGAATTCCCCGGCCACGAGCACTTGTTGTCCGGCGTACAAGATCCTCCTTAGGCAGGCTCCAAGGTTTGCCAGGACTCTCTCAAAGTGGGCCGTGTCACGGTTGGGGGATACATAAACCCCTCCCACAACCACACGGCCCCACTTAACAGCGACATAACCATCTCCCGCCTCAATGCGGGAGCATGCTACGGGAATTGCCGTTTGCCTCCACGTAATTGCTACCGAGCCGCACCGGCTACCCGCCCACAGCGGATGGTTCTGCGGGATCCAGTACGGCTCGGCAGCTACGCCCAAGCCACACCCGCGCTCCGCCATTGTGTGTAAAAACACATCCTGCGAAGCGCGGGCGTGGTTCAAGTTTGATTGTAGGAGGCGGTGTAGGGCCATTAATGGCACTCCTTATCTAGGGAGTCCCCCCACTCCTTATCTTCTCGTTCGGCCGCCCCGACCTGTGTCTCATTACTCTGGGCGGTCGTCTCTTCTAGAGCCAATGTCAGCGGCATCGGCAGTGGGGTAAGTTGCTGCGATACCGCTGGCTCCGTTTCCATCTCGTTCCCTTCTGGCTCCGTAGGGGGCACAGGGGTAGGGTCTAGTGGCGGCGGCAACGAAGACGATCGTCTCGTCGCATCCTGGTCCCTCTTCTTCCTTATTCGCTGGACCTTGGGCCTCTCCTCTGTATCCCCGGACTCCGTGGAAGGAGCCGGTCTTTTGGCCAGCTGCCGTCTTTGGATCGGGAGATTAGATACCTCCACGTGCGTGATCCTAGGTAGAGGGCGGGAAGAGGACCCCGCCTCATCTACGTCCATTCTCTCCGTTTCCCTATTGGTCCCAGATCCAGGCCCAGTCCTGCCCTTGGCGGTTCTTGGTTTGCCTTTCCTCCTCGTCTTCGCCGAGGAGCACGATTTGCCCCCGACGCGATGGCCGTCCGGTTTCCCCAGGTCCGAGCAGACGGGACATTTAGGAGGCGCGCTGCAGCCCTGGGCCAGGTGTCCGCTGTCTCCGCACCTGTAGCACCGAGTGCTGCGATCTGTCTCGCTGGTGCGCTGACTGCGGACGTGGCCCCCCTCCAGGCATCTAAAGCACTGGAGGGGTCTCCAACACCTGCACCCGGGCCTCAAACCATCCCACAGTTAGTCTGCCGCCGGCGCCACTTATGGCGTTGACGGCCGCGAGTGGGCACTCCACCCAGGTGGTGTTTAGCCCATTGGGCCCTCTTCGGAGAGGTCCGACCCGGACTTGCGAGGCCAAGCAGTTGCCCTTATTGGCAACGACTGCCGCAATCTCGCCCCCCGTGGTAGAATCCTCCAGGTCGAGGATTCTAATCTCACCCTTCTTGGAGGGTCTCGAGACTTTAATCTCCGGGCGTCCCTCGAACAGCATGGCGAGCTGTTCCGCCAGCTGGTCTGCCTTCGGGGCGTTTTCCTTGCCGGGGATCTCTATAATGAGAGCCCCGGTTTGGGCCCTCTTAGGCCTGAAGCCTCTAGTGAAGCCCAATAGACTGAGATCTATCTTAGCCCGGGCCTCCCTCAAGAGCTCCTCGTATTTTCCGTCAGAGCTCGTAATAGTGATCGCCTCGCTCCGTGGCAGCTTCCTCTTGGCTGACTTAGTGGCGTAAGCGGCACCATTTTGTTTGTTGACAGGCTTGGCTTGGGTAGGCTTCGTGGCAGCGGGTGCCCTCAGCTTCGAAGCAATTCCGCCCACGTTTCCGTCTTTTCCATTGATCAGCCTGTTCCCTCCCTTCCCCTTCTTTGCCACCGTCTGCCAGGTCTCGTTGGTTTTGGCAGTCTTGGCAATTTGTCCTGTCTTAGCAGGAGGGGCAGCAGGGGAGGTTTTGTTATGCTGCTTGCTCCCCGCATTCACAGTCAATTTGCCCGGAGCTGTCCCTTTGGTGGGGGCCTTTTTCGCTGTCTCAGCATAGGATGGTCCAGTCTGAGACTTGCCCATCCCGCTCGTGACCTTGGCCTTGTTACCGCCCTTGGCCTTGGCTACCGTCGCCCTCTTAGCCGAGGGGACTCCGGCGCCCGGCGTCGATCCCCCGACCTTAATTGTGGCGGCGGCGGACGTGTTTGGCTTTTGGGTGGCCGACAGCCTCTCCATCAGCATGCCGAACATGCTTTCCAATTTGTCCAACCGGGAGTTTACAGGGTCTACTCCCGTTGTTTGTTGCTGGGGTGGAGCGTCCCTTGGGAGATTGATTCTCTCAGGTCGCGTCGTCAGTTGGTCGCCCTTCGGAGGAACAGCCTCCTCGAGAATCGTTGATTTGCCTCCGATAGCCGGCCTTGTTACCGGAGGCATTCCCTCTTGATCGATTTCCTGGAGAATGCGTCGCCTGTTCTCCTCGGCGGTCTTTCTCTCCCTTTCCTCGACCTTGTCGTCATCTTTGTCCGAAGAGTCCGAGATGACGTTGTTCTTTCTCCCCCTGGTCCTTCTAGTACAGTCCGGTGGTGGCGGGATTGGAGCGTCATTCTCCGCGTCCACTTCCATCCGTCCCTCTCTTCCCGAGGACAACGTCTTTTCCACGAGTTCTCGTAACTCGGCGTTATCTTTGCGGAGGGCAGCCACCTGGGAGCGGAGTTCCTCGACCTCCACGTCTCTGGCGGTCTGACACTCCTGACCTCCCAAACGGGTGATCAGGTGCGTCACCGCGGTTGTGATCGAGGCAACAGCATCGTTCAGGTGTTTCCGATCGGTCCCCTTGAGGCTAGCCGTGGTGCAAATCTTGTCGACTTTGCAGACAGCCTCAAGGGTTCTTGCCAGGAGATCGTTGGTAGGAGCTAGTTTAAACTCCTCCAATCTCTTCTTTTCTCGGACTTTCCTGCTCTTGGAGGTATCCGCCCCCACGGATGGATCCTCCAGATCGCGGAGTCTCTTCTCTTCTTTTAGCCTTTCCTTACGGGCGAGAAGCATCTTTTTAACTTCGTACTCGCCCGTGGTTACAGGTCGACCTCTCTTTCGATCGGTGTCTTTGGTCCAGAGCTTTCCGTCTGCTGGATTCACGAACACCGACGTGTCTGAGACGTCAGGATCGTCTTCATCCCCGTCAATGGAGTCGACGTCCACCATGGTGGCGTCGGAATGCTCCACGTCCGACTCCCCGGTAGCCGCGTTAGTCTCAAGGACTTTCTTCGACCTATCCAGGAGCCGATCAGTCTCTGAGCTTTTCCCAGTCTTGGTGGGAGACCGGGAACGAGAGATGCGACTCGCCGTCCTCTGCGCCAAGGGAGTGTCCTCCTCGGGGGTGTCTTTGCCCCGCGTGGTCTTCGCAGCCCTGTCGCGCGCACTTTGAGGGCCCAGAGGCTTTCTCGTAGTGCTCCTGGACCTCCCTTTTTTAGAATCGATGGCTCCTTTGGGAGGGGCCATTGATCCTTTGACTCCTACCTTGGAGGTCTTGTCACTCGGGGGGGGCTTGTATGCTCCCCTGGAAGTTGGCAAGATAGTCGTCCAGACCTGTCGCCTGGGCGCCTCCGCTCCAGTGGCTACTTCCCGCCACATTACTGTCGACGACTATCTCTCGCTCTCGCGAAGAGACTCCGTCTATGGGGTGGCTCTTGGCTCCACCCCGAGCGATCGTATTTTTCTCCGTGACACTCGCTGACAATGTCACGGATAGCCCATCGTACGATGACGACGTGGGGGGAACTGGGACGATATTCCCCCTATCACGCCGGGCCCTGGTATCCGACGCCAGGGCGTTTCCTCCTTTGGTCAACATAATTCATATTTTTACGATGGTTTCTTTTCGGGGTGACCTTCCCCTAGGCTGGTTGGCTTTCTGGCCTCACAAGCCCAGCCTGCCCGAGCTCGGGTATCCCCGGGTTTGCCAAACCCGTATCGAGGACGCCCACCGGAAAAACCGGCAGCCGCCCCCGACCCCTGGGAGCACCGCCCGCCAGCCGACGCCACACCGGAGAGGTCCGACCATACCCCCCGGCGAGCAGCGAGAGGACCGGCCGAGTAAACTCGATCCCAGCCTCCCGCCACCCACCGGGGGCAGGGCACAGGACCCCCCCAGCGGCCGCCTCCAGCGGGCAATCCGTGCGCGCCGCCGGCCCTTAGCCGACGGCAGGGACAGCACCGGCCCTGCCCGGGAAACGTCCCGGCGGCCCGGTGCGCCCTTCCTCCCGGGATCGCCTAGCCCCGACCTCGGATTAATTCCGAGCGGCCTGGACGATCCCCGGTGAGCCCGCAATCCCACGGTCTGCCGGAGCACCGGCGTGCAATGACCGTGAGACTGTCCCCCATCCTGCCGGAGCACCGGCGTGCAATGGATGGAGGAAGGCCCACCCCGTCCCTATTGCCGGTAGAAGCATCAAAAGCCCCTAACGGTCCCGGCCGACCGGGCGTTTGAAGTCGGGGTCGCCTTCCCCTACCGACGCTTAGGAGCCAGGGAACAATTCCCTGGCGGGAGCGCCGGACCCCATTATACCCTTCACTCCCAGCGAGCTGGGAGGGGGGTACGGTGTGCTCTTAGACCCTGTAGATACAGGGAGCCCTCTCACCACGACAAGGTGGCACACCACGAGAGGAATGTATGTTGTGCCTCCGGTAATCGAAACAAACAAATGGCTATTAGTGTCTTTCTTTCTTTTTCTTGTTTGTATCGTCAAGTGCGAGTCAAATCTTGTTCCTTATGCGAAAACGTTCTTTAAAATTATCAAAATGTTATTGCGTTATATATAATTGAACATCACAAGGAAGACACGTAAATCTCAAAATACAGATAACGTTACTGAAAATGAAATTGTCCGAAATTTCTAACAGATCCTTAAAGAATCTGTCTTTGAAGAAAACTCGAGTTGAAACTTTTGTTCATTGCATGTTGAATAACAGAGAGAACGGAGAACTTAAGAGACGCGACTTACTGCAAATGCCCCCCAAGTTACATACGTTACTTTCCTTTTTTTCTTTTTTTATTGTAACAGAGCACAAATCGACGTTTTACGAAATTGAGACAAAACGTTAGGGATACGTCCAGTGTCTGATACCTTCACGTATACCTCAACGATTTTTCAAAATTGTATGAGTCATTAGCACCACATGACAATTTCCAATCGCAAATGACAAATTGCTAGTTTTTCTATGCTACGTTTCTAGCTACGTTTTTCACGCTGTTAACGCTTTCTCTGCACGTTGAAGCTTTTATTTCCACGGCGAGAACAATTGCTAATTAACCCATTGGCTGTGTAAGAGAATTTTACTATTTGGGCCAAAAGTGTGTTGAAAGAAAGTTCATCGGATTATTATGAATCTTGATACCCTTATGTTTTTTGGGTCTCTGAATCCGAATATGATGTCAGATTTACAAAATTCAAAATGGCGGGTCCAATATGGCGGATCAAAATTACAAAAAATAGTCTGATTTTCATGAAATTTAGTACCCTTATGTTTTTTGGGTCTCTGAATCCGAATATGATGTCAGATTTTCAAAATTCAAAATGGCGGATCCAATATGGCGGATCAAAATTACAAAAAATGGTCTGATTTTTATGAAATTTAGTACCCTTATGTTTTTTGGGTCTCTGAATCCGAATATGACATCAAAATTAAAAAATGGCAGATTCAATATGGCGGATCAAAATTACAAAAAAGACGGAATTTTATTATTATTATTTTGAAGTTATTTAGATCTCTGAATCTAAATTTAACATTAGAATTAATATATTCAAAATGGTTAATAAGAAAGAAATTTTACCATTTTGGATCCGCCGATTCCACATTTGAATGTAATGTGATTATACTGTCAAAATAAATCAATAAGTACATCAATCCGTCTTTCAATAATTGCATTCTAGGTAAGTTGTAAATTTTGGAATTTTTATATTATGTTAAGATCTGCAATCCAAAAAACTTAAAGAATCCAAGTTTAATGGATATCAATACATTTTTTATAATTTTGAAGTGCCATATTGCATTTGCCATTTTTTAATTTTGATGTCATATTCGGATTCAGAGACCCAAAAAACATAAGAGTACCAAATTTTATGATAATCAAACTTTTTTTGTAATTTTGATCCGCCATATTGGATCCGCCATTTTGAATTTTGAAAATCTGACTTCATATTCGAATTCAGAGACCCAAAAAACATAAGGGTACCAAATTTCATGAAAATCAGACCATTTTTGTAATTTTGATCCGCCATATTGGATTCGCCATTTTTAATTTTGAAAATCTGACTTCATATTCGGATTCAGAGACCCAAAAAACATAAGGGTACCAAATTTCATGAAAATCAGACCATTTTTTGTAATTTTGATCCGCCATATTGGATCCGCCATTTTGAATTTTGTACATCTGACTTCGGATTCGTAATCAGCGACCCCAGAAACCCCCGAGTAACAAGTTTCAAACAAATTCAAAAAGTTTTACTTTGTTTTTTCTACGTTGCGGCTATAGCCGTCATACACACTTTTGGCCACTTTTGTTTTTGCGGCTATAGCCGTCATACACAGTTAACGGGTTAATAGACATTCATGCTGCTCAGGTAATATGCTAGCATTTACTATGCAGGATTTGACTATTTCCCAAATAGAGATGTTATCGTTAATATACACGTTGACTTCTGTAGATGTTGCTCAGAAGCCAAGCTTTTTAACTTTCTCAAGTTGTAAAACATGCTAATGTAATTCCAATCTTTGATATTAACAAGGGGAAGTTTGTGAAATGCGACTTGAACAATTGTTTTCGTTTCTTCCGAATGAGTGCAGAACTGTGTAATTACATAAAATAAGACAGCGTACTTTTTAAGAATATCTGAAAAAAAAATTATATATTATAGCCATTAAGAATATACAATGCCATTGTTAAACTTTTTATTTTATATGTTCGCGTAAACCAGTACAAAATTTTGAACTAAAACTTAGTATAATTATATCTGTAAGATAGTAACATCAAATTGTTTTATGTATTATTTTCTTATGTCTTACACGAATCGTTTATATAATAAGCGTTTATTACGATTTAATGTACTGTTATAAAAAACGATAGAAATCACAACAATGTAGTAACGCAAAATATATATTGTATGTTGGAAACACGATCGCTAGTCTCTCGATGATCTCTACCTATAATTAGCTTTTAGATATCAAAAAAGAATTACACTGAAGAAAACAGTACATATAGCCGATATTGAAATGCGTAAACTAGTAACTAATACAAGTTAAATAAAATAGAATAAGTAGCATATAATAATACATATAATACCTGTTTAAACGATTATTTTCTTTGTAACGTATTGCGTTTTCGCGAATGACTTACAAGTAAGAGCAAGTGCGCCGTGTGTATACGTATATGTATGTACGCATGCCTCTGTATGTAAAACTAATTTGTAATAAATGTAAAAGGAAACGTTTCTAATTAATATTGCAATTAACGCATCGATGATTCTTATTTATTCTCACAAGGATCTTCCGTCTCTGCAAGCAACGTTAGAAATCGTATTTTCAGGCGAGCTCTGTCACGGTATGGCAACCTTCGCATACCTTCTCCCAATCGAATTAGAAATCCATCTAGCGGATCAGTAGTCTGCGCTTGCTCCACTGTTGAGTGATCATCTTTCAGCGCTTGTATCAACGCTGCTTGCAAATCTTCGCTCTTTTGCTCTAAAACATAATATAGACGTACGAATAAGGCTACGGTCCACTTGACGCTACAAATGCTTTGGAGCGTTCTTCTTCTCCTTCTTTCTTCATTGAAAAAAAAGAGAAGAGGAATGCTTCGAAGCATTTGTAGCATCAAGTGGACCGCAGCCTAAACCGGGCTAACTAATATAACCGGGTTATATGCTCGCGTAAAGACACGTAATACTAACATTCCCCTCAACAAGAATGTAGAATTTATATAAAGTAAAAAAATTTAATTGACAACAACCGTACGCTAATATTCATTCGTAGGTATTAAACTGACATTTTTGGACATATTAAAGATGCTTTCCTATAAGCGACACAAATTGACACAAGTATCATTCTGTCTTTGTTCAATATCCAATGAGCAATAAAGACAGAATAATACTTGTATCGTTAATTAAAACGCACCCTAAATCGCGATAACTTATTTTTCTTCGCAGCGGTTTGCAGGGATTTATCTAAATCGTAGTTAGCAGTTTGCAATGGTTCTGAAAACAAGACAGCAATGTTATTGCTACGATACACATATTTCGATACGTTATTATCGTTATTATAAACCTATTATCGTCAAAAAAAAAAAACGAGAGAAAAAAACATAAACAAACTACCAACTTTTCGAATTTGTGGCCGATAAAGTTTTACTGAGGGCTGGCGGTGTTTGTAAAGAGACGCTGTCTGCTGTTGAAGTTTGCGGAGAAACGAGAATTGGTGTTTTTGGAGAAACACGAATGGGAGACTGCATCGTTGGAGAAGCATGGATAGCAGTCTGCGTCCAAGAAGGAATATCGGTAGACTGTGAAGCAACACTATCATCCTCGTATTGCATAGGTGTTGCATATACTTGACTTTCAGTAACGTCTGGCATTGAACTGACAGTCCTGAAATAAATATATATATATATATATATATATATATATATATATATATATATATATTTATATACTATACAGCATCATATGTGAGTATATCAAACATGAAACAAGCTGTATTCTTAATATACTTGACAAATTGAGAAAGTGGTACAATTTTGCATATTGAAGAGAAAGAACTTACTGCCGTGTTTCAAGAAAATCGTTCAAGAATGTCATGAGGTCATAAAATCTAAATTTAGATTTCTTTAGTCCACCAGCTTTAGCTGCCGATCCACTGGGAATGTAGGCTTTTACCTTTTTGCGAGCTTTTGCATAATTATCTCGCAGATATTTCCAGCGAGCTTTTGCCTCTTCTGGACCAAGAGCACCTAACAAACATATATAATGTATAATTGATTTATAACATATAAAATATCTATATGTGTATTCACAAAAAATTGGACAGAGATATAAAGATAGAAATTAATTTAGATATAGTACCTCCTAAAAGATTGGATACTTCTAACCATAACGCATTTTTACGCAAATTTGTTCTTTGAGAAGCAGGTATAGTATAGTCGTAAAGTGCTCTCCTTTCCTTTACAGCCCCAATCAAGAGTTCATCCAAAGTATCTTTACATGCAGGACTTTCCGCAGTCTTTGTACTGCCTTTGATTATTTAACAAATAGATAAATTTAATTCTTTTGTTATGAGACAATAAAATGTGCGTGAAGAATAAAAGGATGTAGTAAACGTACATATTGTTACAACATAATTTTCATCCACACAAATGCGATCTTCATCCTCCACATAATGCTTAAAGCATTCATGCTCCATAAAATTGGTAAAGCTGAACAGCCTCCCGCAATACCCACATTTGTGCTAAAAGGCAAGCATGCAATGTGAACATAATGCATTAGGATAAAAAAGCCAAAGGGAAGGCATTGAAATCTTAAAACCATCATAACCTCGTATCGACATGCCGTAAACAGTGGATCGGATATGACCGAATGCAGCTATCACAGCTTTCATATAATAAATTATAATAAATAATTATAATAAATTCTATACGAAACTACTTATTAACTTACCTTTAATTGATCCTTATTCATTTTTCTCTCGTGACCCAGTCTTGTGCCGTAATAGCACATTACCTGCACCAGCCTGCACTACTCTGCACTATCTTTTACTAATTCCGCTACTTCCGCTAGAAATTGGATTCGACGTAATGACAATAGCGTAAAGAGCATAAAGTAACTAGACGAAAGCTGATACTCAAATGAGATGGTGTGATTGGTCGGGACAAGTTACGCCGCAGTTACGCTTACGCAAGTTACGCCGCATGTGACGGCACCCTCAGACTGCGGATTAGGATTGAAATTGGATTGAAATTTAATCAATGGCCTAGTTTACACCGACCGTTTGGTACGCGTACCAAGTACATACTATATCCGTATCAAATTCGTATCAAATCTCGGTTTACACCGGGATAACCCGAGATTTGATACGGATTTGATACGGATATAGTACTTGGTACGCGTATCAAACGGTCCGGTGTAAACTAAGCCAATCAGAACAGAGAAAACTGATCTCAAGTTTAGTAAACTTTGCTCTGATTGGTTAAATTTCTATTCAGTCTCAATCCCAATTCGTAATCTGATACGGGCATAACACGTAACCACGTAACCAATCAGAAGCGTGAATATGCCATAGAAATATAAAAATAGAGTGCGCGAGCGAGCTGAAAAAGCGATATAGGAATAGAAAGATAAAGCTGCGCAGAATAGAAAAAGAAAGCTGCGCATGGGCCTTTTTTGTCTTTGTTTCGCATGCGCGCGTAGACAAAGACAGAAAGGCCCTATATGCAGCGTTCTTTTTCTAATCCTATATCGCAGCTTCTTATGTGCTAGCATATGACTCGCGCACTCTATTCTTATTAGAGCTCGAAAAAAGAAACGGATACCCGGGTATTCGGGTAGCGGGTACCCGTATCGATGCGGGTACCCGCTACCCGTGTCAATACGGGTACCCGTCATACCCGCGTCAGTACGGGTACCCGTATCGAGGCGGGTATAACAGCGTATGCTACAGATATCTGCGTATTACACGGAGACGCGTATACGCAAAGTAAGAAAATATAAATTCTCACAGGCTTCAAGAATATGTTAAATACATGAAAGAATGCTTTTATTAACTCTCCGTTTTTTTGGTACTTCTTAGTGCATACGTGAGTCTGTCATGTCCAACGCTATTTTCCTTACCTTAAAGTATTTTAAAAAATCTGAAAAAATTTACAAAACATCTGTCTACATTGTAGTTGACAATTTTATAATCTTTTAATAAACATTTGTTTATTTAATATTTAATTTTTAATGAACTTTTAATAATATTAGCAAAATTATTACTTACAAAAAATATATTACGTCTAGTGCATACATGGGTCTGAGACGTCTGTGCGAAACTTGCTCGGTATTCGGCGATATATTGATCTTTCGTAACGGCTCTGGGTCCCTCTTGAGTCCCTTTTTTAACTTACTTTTTTAGAAATAAAGGCAGGCTTGCCAGTTTTACAGTTACGAGCAGATATTATTTTGGCTCGGACGCCGTAGATCCACGTACACGGAGGGTTAAATATGCATTACACATTATGTGGATAAATAGGTATATGTGTGTAATTGTATTTGAAATTTCTATAAATTGCTTTACGTGTAATTTTATATATTTTCTTATTTTACATGCATATATATCTTTCTAAAACTAGTAATATAATTATATATGATATAATACTATCATTATTTTATACAGGGTGCCCCGGGTTTTACCCGACAAACTGCGGGAGCATATTCTACAAGTAAAAATAAGAAAAAAATATTATATGAAATTTAGCTAGAAATGCTTTATTATAAACAAAGTTATAAAAAAATATTGAAACGGAACATCAAATAGGTAAAAATGGTTCTCTGACCTCCTCTGACTTGGCGAGATCGCCAAATTTAACGCCTCTTGATTTTTACTTATGGGGAATTTTAATAAAAAATAAGAGTCATCAAAATAGGTAATAATTTTTATCTATTTCAAGTTCCGTTTCAATAATTATTTACAACTTTGTCATAAAGCATTTCTAGCCAAACTTCATATAATATTTTTTTCTTATTTTTACTTGTAGAATATGCTCCCGCAGTTTGTCGGGTAAAACCCGGGGCACCCTGTATAAAATAATGATAGTATTATATCATATATAATTATATTACTAGTTTTAGAAAGATATATATGCATGTAAAATAAGAAAATATATAAAATTACACGTAAAGCAATTTATAGAAATTTCAAATATAATTACACACATATACCTATTTATCCACATAATGTGTAATGCATATTTAACCCTCCGTGTACGTGGATCTACGGCGTCCGAGCCAAAATAATATCTGCTCGTAACTGTAAAACTGGCAAGCCTGCCTTCATTTCTAAAAAAGTAAGTTAGAAAAGGGTCCCAGAGCTGTTACGAAAGATCAATATATCGCCGAATACCGAGCAAGTTTTGCACAGACGTCTCAGACCCATGTAAGCACTAAACGTAATATATTTTTTGTAAGTAATAATTTTGCTAATATTATTAAAAGTTCATTAAAAATTAAATATTAAATAAACAAATGTTTATCAAAAGATTATAAAATTGTCAACTACAATGTAGACAGATGTTTTGTAAATTTTTTCAGATTTTTTAAAATACTTTAAGGTAAGGAAAATAGCGCTGGACATGACAGACTCACGTATGCACTAAGAAAGTACCAAAAAAACGGAGAGTTAATAAAAGCATTCTTTCATATATTTAATATATTCTTGAAGCCTGTGAGAATTTATATTTTCTTACTTTGCGTATACGCGTCTCCGTGTAATACGCAGATATCTGTAGCATACGCTGTTATACCCGCCTCGATACGGGTACCCGTACTGACGCGGGTATGTCGGGTACCCGTATTGACACGGGTAGCGGGTACCCGCATCGATACGGGTACCCGCTACCCGAATTACCCGAATTACCCGGGTACCCGCGGAACCGGTTCAGATCTGTATACAACGGGTAACGGGCAAACGGGCGGGTACCCGGATACCCGGGTATTCCGAGCTCTAATTCTTATATCTCTATGGAATATGCGTAACAGAAAGTGCGAAACGCTTCCGATTGGTTACGCAGTTACGCGTTGCCCTAAGGGTAAAGGTCCTTGCACAATGCCCAAAAACAGGCAACAGGAACAGAATTTCCGACGCGTTGGATTTCTATTCTCTATTTGTCTGTACCTGATCAATTACAGTGATTTGATTTTAGTGATTGGTCAGGTGCAGGCAAATAGAGAATAGAAATCCAACGCGTCGGAAATTCTGTTCCTATTCCCTGTTCCTGTTGCCTGTTTCCGGGCATTGTGCAAGGACCTTTAAGCCTGGAGCATTTCTGCACAACGCATAATGCGTAAGCATAAGAACATTGATTGGTCCATGTACATGTGCATAAGGAAATAGACCAATCAATTTTCTTATGCTTATGCGTTATGCAAAAGTCTGTGTTTCCCGCTTTACCCTTATAGACCGGGAGCCCGTAACACTAAATTTATGTCAAATCTTATTCATCGGGAAACCCTATATATTCGATAGAGTACATCCTTCTAATATTGAAAAGTCATTTCTTACACCTGGAGGGTGGTCCAACCCCTGCGGGGGAGTGAAAAAAAAGCAGAGGGTATGTCAAATTTTATTCACCTTGAAACTTATTTGCTAGTTAGTTTTTAATAAATAATTTATGAAAAAACGTTTCTTACACCTGGCAAGCGGGACAAAATTGTTCTTACAGGTTGTAAAAAATGTAATATTTCACGAGGGTGATGTCAAATATTATTCACTTTGAAATTTATATGAGAGGTAAGTTTGATCTATAAATAATACGAAAAAAAAATTCTTACGGCTTGAACGCGGGCCAAACGAGTTCTTACACTACTTTGAAACTAAAAATTAAGAGTGCCCACGACGCTTTTTTGCTGCAGTGCGCACATGGTAATTTTCCTTTAATGTAGTACGTTAGTATATAAATCGGGTTTGCCACTTACGAACATGCAAAATAGATGGACAATAAAATGTGGAATATTTTTTTATTGTATATTATTCATTCTTTTTATTAAAGTAATACGTATAATGTATAAAATCAAATATTCTGAATCTCACTGTCTGAATTCTCAGAGGAGGAGTTCAAATTGATAATATGAATTAATAATATGAAAAAAAATTCTTACGGCTTGAACGCGGACCAAACGAGTTCTTACACTGTTCTGAAACTAAAAACATCGCCCACGATGCTCTTTTGCTGCAGTGCGCACACGGTAATTTTCCTCTAATGTTAGTATACAAATCGGGTTTGTCACTTATGAACCTTATTCTTCTCGTGTCTGTTGTGAGAGAAACACATATTCTTGTGAAATATGTCGAAGAAAGTCTGTGTTTTCTGCGGCAAGAAGTCTCAAAAAATTCTCGATTTTACAAACAAAAAATTAGAAAAATGTGCACCGATTTTAAATATTCGGAAAGAGTATAAGTTAAAATTTTCGAATGTGACGCTACCAAAAATTAATAGTTCCAGTAAAAGATATCATTCCGCTTGCTATCAAAGTTTTACTGCATTAAATAATAAATATAAAAAAGATGCAAAAATTGAACCACAGCAATCGACATCTCGTGAAATTGACAAAGGAGTTGCATCAACTTCTAGAGGGTAAGTTTAATTCGTTTAATAAGTAAAATTTCATGTGTTGCGTAAACAGAGGGTCGTTCACCTGACGATTCGAATACAACGGTTAGCTTTTATTTTCACGAATTTGTCCTTGTATACATTTGAAATACAGAGTTTGTACGCGCTAGCAAAAAGTAAACTGTTCTTTTTACGTCTACTTTATTAAATTAAGAAGACACAAAAGAACATTTTCAAAATGACGAAAAAAAACTTTGATGGGTCAGTGCTACCTCCTAGCAAAGCAGAATTAAAACAACACATTCTGAGATCCATCTATATTGCAAACATTTGGCGAAACGCGCACAGACAGCAGATAAATCATCTCATGATAGAAGAGTATGGTTGGAAATTAGAGGAGGACACATGCTCCTTCAAATGGTTTGAAGGCGATCAAATGCCAATAAGTATCGACGACATCGTCGTGGAGAATCCGAATGAAGAAAATGAAGGTATTGTATTGTTATTTAAAATTGATTCCTCTACAATTCTTAGCAAATATTCATGAATTATGTAATTTCAGATCAATCAGAGGAAATGGATGACGATGAAATTGGTCATTCTATGGACGACTTAGAATTAAATGATTCAGATATTAATTTGAACTCCTCCTCTGAGAATTCAGACAGTGAGATTCAGAATATTTGATTTTATACATTATACGTATTACTTTAATAAAAAGAATGAATAATATACAATAAAAAAATATTCCACATTTTATTGTCCATCTATTTTGCATGTTCGTAAGTGGCAAACCCGATTTATATACTAACGTATTACATTAAAGGAAAATTACCATGTGCGCACTGCAGCAAAAGAGCGTCGTGGACACTCTTAATTTTTAGTTTCAGAGTAGTGTAAGAACTCGTTTGGCCCGCGTTCAAGTCGTAAGAATTTTTTTTTCGTATTATTTATAGTTCAAACTTACCTCTCATATAAATTTTAAAGTGAATAATATTTGACATTACCCTCGTGAAATATTACATTTTTTACAACCTGTAAGAACAATTTTGTCCCGCTTGCCAGGTGTAAGAAACGTTTTTTCATAAATTATCTATTAAAAACTAACTAGCAAACAAGTTTCAAGGTGAATAAGATTTGACAAGGACACGTTCAAAAATTACATGTTTGTTATAATTTTCTGCATCTATGTACCGCTGACCGACCTCGCCAATATCATGTACCTTTCTTACTCGATTAAAACAACTAATTCTATTAATATGGCGGTGAATAAGATTTGACAGAAATTTTGTCGCGGGCTCCTGGTCTATTAGGGCAACGCGTAACTGCGTAACCAATCGGAAGCGTTTAGCACTTTCTGTTACGCATATTCACGGTTCTGATTGGTTACGTGGTTATGCGTTACGCGTTTCGTGAAAATACATGCCATGGGACGTTACCTTTAACAATGAAATGAAATACCTATGATAAGTAATAATCTTTTACGTTTATCTAATGGACATTTGTATTTGTGTCAGACATTGTGTATTATTTATTGTACATGATATGAATTATTTGCATTTTACATAATATGTCGTTGAAATAAAAGTTTGTTCGATGTAAAGTGCGTTCTATTTGTGTGTTATATTCCACACCACTCGATCTTTATTTACTTGCATTTTAACTCGCTGCTGTATGCAGAAAAGACACGTGCAGTTTTATATACTTCCAAAAAAACGCATTGCAATATCATTTGAGTTTATTAACAGAAAAATTTTTTGTAGAAATACATATAATTTCTCAAAGATCAACACACACTGTTGCGAGGATATGTAATAAAATTATTATTAAATAACGTATACTTATATTACTTGACAAACATACAAATATTATATTTATTTCATTAGGAAACGAACTGTAAAATAACTTTAATACACATAACTTATTACAAATCTGATGCTTTGAGTTTTGCAAAATTTTGTTACACTTGAAAATAAAAAGTATGCATTTGCTGTGGCAAAGATATATATAAAACTATATTATTAAATAACATATGCTTATATTATTTGACATACATATCAATATTGTACTCATTTTATTAAAAAAAGAACTACGAAATGACTTTAATAAACATAACTTGTTAAAAATTTGCTGCTTTGTGCTTTACAAAATGTTATTGCACTTGAAAATAAAAAGTATACATTTAAGAAAAATAAATACAAAAAATGTAAGAGCACAACTGAGAAATTAAGACGATTGTGTTGTCTGTTCCTTTTTCTTACGTTGATTGTACAGCCACGTTTTTATTTGTGGAGATTTTCTATTTTTTAAACAGGGATTTTCTTTTATAAGATCGTCAACTGCCTTTAAAGAAGGCAGTTTGCCACCTCTCATATATCCATCAAATGCTGTTAACACCACCGTTTTCTCATTTTTATCCCAGCGTGTTCGCTTTGTGCGACCATATGGAGAACCTATAAAAAAAAAATGTGAGACATTTATAGGATTTAAAATTTTCTTACCGTTTCAACTTTTTACATAATTTGAGGTAAATATTTATAGAACTAATTCATAGATTGTAACTTACATTACGCTGCATTAAATCTATTCGACTGAATATTATTTCATTGATGACAAAGTTATTAAATACTTTTGTATTCGAATTTTAACAAACGGAAATAGTTATAGAAGATTTAATACGGTGTGATATGAACATGTAAATGTAGATAATCTTAATGATCACTGACTTGTTAAATTTTAATTTTTACCTTTCACTTTTGACAATTATATCACAATAGTATAGTACAGATGTCAAAATTTAATAACTATACTGTAATAATTATTAAAATAATTGTTATTTTAGTAGAATATATCACAAGATAGTGTGCAACTTTACTCGTTGAAACAAATACTAATTAAAATAAATGATAATACTTACTAGAACGTCTTTTGCTTCTTGATTTTTCCACAAATGAGTTACTATCATTTTTTTCTATAATTAAAGTATGTATTACATTGGCTGCGTTCTGCAGAGAAAGCTGCTTTGCAACTGTTGTAAAATTCGTGATTTTAATTGGTGTATACTCTTAGCTTCGGCCAAAATTAAAAGCATACACCAATCAGATTCACAAATTTTACATTACAACAGAGAAAGTTACAGAGCTTTCTCTGCTGAAAGCAGCCTATGATTGCGATATAATGTAGCATGCATACATTAGTAAATTTGACGCCTTCACAGCTGTCAGAATAATTTGTGTGAACCATGACATTATAGTATGAAAAAGTTATAATGTATGGAAAATATCGACAGTCAATTCACCATTATATTACAATCATTCAATGTGCATGACTCACACAAAATTAACATTACAGTTAATGAATTGGTAAGTTGGTACCTTCATTTATAGTTGTTTCTTCATTTCCTTTCCTATCTTCTTCATCATCGCTATTGCATTCGTCAATAGAACTTTCCTCTGTATCTTGAGAATCACATCCATGAGCTGCTTCTAAATGCTGTGTTATATTCAAAATATCACGACTAATAATGGGTTGTCTGTATACTTCTCGATGGATTTTTTCAGCATGTCCCATAAAGTTTGCAAGATCAGATATTTCAGTGTCAGCAAGCTCCATGCCTGCACAAAATGTAGCTATGTGCTTTCTTAGTTTAATGCCTCGTAATAAATGTGCAACTTTTGCGTTACAGTCCTCAGAAAATTGTCTCATTAGAATGCAAGCTCTTAAATACTTAAAACGTTTTAAATTGTAGCTTGGAAGACCAAAGATATATGGATTTTGTGCAGGAACTTTAGCGCTATCGCGAAACTGTAGTATTAATTTTATACATTCTAATAAACTGTAGTTTAATAGGACAGGTACAGTGCGACCAAATTTCCCTCTGATCATAAATCGTACATATTTCTTTGCTGCATCTTGGGACTTCGATGAAATCTTTTTAAAAAGATCACCCGCTCTGTTTGGATCAATACCTTTGTACTGTTCAAAATCTGCTATCATTATGCGTTCAATTTCACCAGCTCGTCTACGGTTGAATAATTGGACTGAAGTTAACGTACATTCAGCCAGTGTCTTCCAAGTTTCATATACGTATTCATTTTTTAAGTTGTTAAATGCTTTCTGTCGTTTGCATTTTAAGTACGTGTACAATTTAGCTATGTCATCCATTGACGGAAGGTCATCATTTTTATGTCTTTGTTGCTGTAAACGTGTCTCTAGAACTGTTTTGTTAACACTGGTACCGTAATCTTCTGTCAATAGTTCTAAAAAATCCTTGACTATAGCTTTTTTTTCATGATCCTGACATTTTATACATTCCGTAACAAGTAAGTTTCCAACTTTTTTTAATAACGTTCCCAAACTGGCTGCTGTGGTAGGTTTCGAATAGGTACCCACTTTATCATCTAAACCTGCTACTTTGTTAACCGCATTAATGACATCTTCATAAAATTTTGGGCAATATATGGATTCAAAATCAGTTATATCTTTATTGCCCTCTTTCATGGTTATCAAAAAACGTCCCAATAGTCTCAAATGAGCGCGGATCATATCATATTGGTGCTGAAGTTTATATTTTACGCACATTTTGTTTCCATATAAAATAACGAGCTTGTCATATCTTATCACGCGACACACATCATCTTCTCTCATGACAGGAAATATCACAGATCGTAACTTTTTACTAGCCACGCTATGTACTCTACCTAAAACTGCACGTCCCAAAACACTTACAGCTTTAGTATGTTTACTATTACGCCCAGTACATCGATAAAAATGATTGCGAATAGAGATCTTGGAAAAAAAGCCATGACATTTTGCACAGGGTAAGTAATCTCCAGCATTCCTATTTTTTTATGCTTGTGGTCTTCGACAAACGATTAAATCACCTTTACTTATTTTACTGTCAGTATTGTATTGAAAGTTTCCTTTGCGTCTAATAATTTCTATTACTTTCAATCTTTCTGCACATCTTTTTGGTAGTAAACTGAATTTCTTAACTTCAGGTTCATTAGAATGGATGGTCTCCAAATGACGTGCTATTTTCGTATGTAACGTTTTACAAAAGAAGCTGCAATTTTTTTTCTTGTCTTTACTACTGCTAGATGAAGTTGCAACATATAAATCTTTATCATCGAGTACTCCTTCTGCTGGAACCTCTACTGATTTATTAATTTCCAGAGATGTATTTATTTGATTTATTTGACTTATTTGATTTATTGATATCAACTGTCTCTTTATAATTGTCATTTTCTTCAATATCTTCGATATCATCACAAGAATCTGAATCGGATTCACTTGATGGATAATATACAGAGCCATGATTTGATTCGCTCTCTACTGTCTCCTCCGCTATACAAAAATATTATATAAATTCTTAAGTGTAAAAAAATAATGTTTTATATACATTTATTGGACAAAAAGGATTTGTAAAGTTTTTAACAATTTCTTTAGTAATTACAAATACTAAAAAAATTGTAATAAACAATGCAAATTCTTCTTTTATAACAAAAGTATGTAAATTTAAAAATTACCTCTGATTCACATTAACTTGCAAAGAATATATCTTTATAGAATCTGCGTGCATATTTGAAATAATCATACCTATGTCCAGTGACGCTGCTGTTATAATATTTTCAATATCGCCATCCCTTCCGTTATTACTCTTATCACCTGATAAATGACATACAGGACCATGAATTGTTTCGCCCCCTATTGTCTCCTCTGTTATAAAAAAATAATATTATATAAATACTTAAGTGTACCGAGTGTAAAAAATAATATTTTAATATTTACATAAGCAGAAATATTGATCGCAAGCACGTCACCTAATTCCTGACTACCAAGTAGGCTTACTCTCTTCATACGCCTCAGCTTGTCTCTATAGTTAATAAATGACCAGTTAGCTTAATCGATTCAGTAAGTGGACGTGAGAAGCTTAGACATATGAGAGGAGTAAACTTGCTTGGTAATTAGAAACTAAACGGTAAGTATTTAAGGTTTGTAATACAAACCTTAATTGTAATAAACACTGCAAATCCTTTTTGTCAAATAAATGTATATAAATCTAAAAATTATCTGTGTTTACGTTAATTTGCACCAGACTGTATATACAAACTTTGTATATATGCAACACAGTCTGATGCAAATTAATGTGAACAGAGGTAATTATTAGGTTTATGTACATTTTTGAAAAAAAAAAAAGATTTGCAGGGTTTGTTACAATTTTTTTAATATTTACAAATAATAAAAAGATTGTAATAAACAACAAAAATTCTTCTCTTATAACAAATAATTTTTAATAAATTTAAAAATTACCTCTCGTTCACATTAATTCACAAAAAATGTATTTCCATAGAATCTGCATGCATCTTTAAAATAATCTTACCTATGTCCAGTGACGCTGCTGCTATAATATTTTCAATATCGCCATCCCTTCCATCATTACTTTTATCACCTAATGGTGATAAATGAATATAATATAGTACAGGACCTTGAATTGTTTCGCTCTCTCTTGTCTCCTCTGTTATAAAAAGGTATATCAATTATATTATTATATCAATTCTTATGTGTAACGAGTGTAAAAAATAATATTTTAATATTTACATCATATAACCAGAAGAAATATTAATCGCAAGAATGTCACCTAGTTTCTGACCACCAAGCAGACTTACTCTCTTCACACGCTTCAGCTTATTTCTATAGTTCATGAACGACCAGCTATCTTGATTGATTCAGTAAGTGGACGTGAAAAGCTCTTTGAGACGTATGAAAGGAATAATCTTGCTTGGTGATTAGAAGCTGAATGGTAAGTATCTAAGGTTTGCAATATTAACATTACTTGTTTTTACGTTAATTTGCACCAAACTGTGTTGCATATAAACAAACTTTGTGCATATGCAACACAGTCTAGTGCAAATTAACGTGAACAGAGGTAATTTTTAGATTCATGTATATTTATTGAACAGAAAGGATTTGCAGGGTTTGTTACAATTTTTTTAGTATTAACAAATGCTAAAAAAAATTGTAATAAACAATGCAAATTCTTCTTTTATAACAAATGTGTATAAATTTAAAAATTACCTCTTGTTCACATTAATTCACAAAGACTATATCTTCATAGAATCTGCGTGCATATTTGAAATAATCTTACCTATGTCTAGTGACGCTGCTGCAATAATATTTTCAAAGTCGACATCTCTACCGTCATTACTGTTATCAATTGATGGATAACATACAGGTCTATGAATTGTTTCGCTCCCTCTTGTCTCCTCTGCTATAAAAAGTTATCATTTTATCAATTCTTAAGTGTAACGAGTGTAAAACATAACGTTTTAATATTTACATCATATAACCAGAAATATTGATCGCAAGAATATCACCTAGTTTCTGACCACCAAACAGGCTTACTCTCTTCATACGTCTCAGCTTGTCTCTACAGTTAATGAATGACCAGTTAGCTTGATTGATTCAGTAAGTGGACGTGAGAAGCTGTCTGAGACATATGATAGGAATAAACTTGCTTGGTGATTAGAAACTAAATGGTAAGTATTTCGAGTTTGTAACATTGCATTGTTGCCAGAAATGAGACACGGCCAAGTCGAAACGAAGATGGAGAGGATATTCACACAAAAGAGGAGCTTCACAGTTTAGAACTGAGCGCACACGGATGTGGCTCCCCTTTTGTGTGAATACCCTCTTATCTCGTTTTGACAGGGCCGCGTCTCATTTCTCGCGTCACTGGTTAGTATATATGCAACACAGTCTGATGCAATTTAACGTGAACAGAGGTAATTTTAGATTCATGTACATTTATTGGACGGAAAGAAATTGTAGTGTTCATTACAATTTTTTTAGTATTGACAAATACTAAAGAAGTTGTAATAAACAATGCAAATTCTTCTTTTATAACGAATGTATATAAATTAAAAAATCACCTCTTCTTTACATTAATTCCCAAAGACTACATCTCCATAGAATCTGCGTGCGTTTTTGAAATAATCTTACCTATGTCCAGTGACACTGCTGTTATAATATTTTCAATATCGCCGTCCTTTCCGTCATTACTCTTATCACCTGATAAATGACATACAGAACCATAAATTGTTTCGCCCCCTGTTGTCTCCTCTGTTATAAAAAAATTAATATTATATAAATACTTAAGTGTAACGAGTGTAAAAAATAATGTTTTAATATTTACATAACCAGAAATATTGATTGCAAGAATATCACCTAGTTTCTGACCACCAAACAGGCTTACTCTCTTCATACGTCTCAGCTTGTTTCTACAGTTAATGAATGACCAGCTAGCTTGATTGATTCAGTAAGTGGACGTGAGAAGCTGTCTGATACTACGTTTACGCGAGCGTTACTTCTGTAGTAACTTACGATATATCACTCGTTTACGCGGAGTAAATTATCGCAAGTTACTACAAAATTCCGTTTACGCGAAGAAAAATCCCGTTTACGCGAAGGAATTATCGTAAGTTACTACAACAGTAACGCTCGTGTAAACGTAGCATGAGACGTACGAAAGGAATAAACTTGCTTGGTGATTAGAAACTGAATAGTAAGTATCTATAATAAGGTTTGCAATATTAGCATTACCTGTGTTTACGTTAATTTGCACCAAACTGTGTTGCATATAAACATACTTTGTGCATATGTGTTGCATATAAACATACTTTGTGCATATGCAACACAGTCTAGTGCAAATTAACGTGAACAGAGGTAATTTTTAGATTCATGTTCATTTATTGGACAGAAAGTATTTGCAGGGTTTGTTACAATTTTTTTAGTATTTACAAACGTTAAAGAAATTGTAATAAACAATGCAAATTTTTCTTTTATAACAAATGTGTATAAATTTAAAAATTATTTCTTGTTCACATTAATTCGCAAAGACTATATCTTCATAGAATCTGCGTGCATATTTGATGAAATAATCTTACCTATGTCTAGTGACGCTGCTGCAATAATATTTTCCAAGTCGACATCTCTACCGTCATTACTGTTATCAACTGATGGATAACATACAGGTCTATGAATTGTTTCGCTCCCTCTTGTCTCCTCTGCCATAAAAAGTTATCATTTTATCAATTCTTAAGTAAAACGAGTGTAAAACATAACGTTTTAATATTTACATCATATAACCAGAAATATTAATCTCAAGAATGTTACCTAGTTTCTGACCACCAAACAGGCTTACTCTCTTCATATGTCTCAGCTTGTCTCTACAGTTAATGAATGACCAGCTAGCTTGATTGATTCAGTAAGTGGACGTGAGAATCTGTCTGAGACGTATGATAAGAATAAACTTGGTGGTGATTAGAAACTGAATGGTAAGTATTTCGAGTTTGTGGGAGCAACATTGCATTGTTGCCAGAAATGAGACACGGCCCAGTCGAAACGAAAATGGAGGGGATATTCACACAAAAGAGGAGCTTCACACTTTAGAATTGAGCGCACACGGATGTGGCTCCCCGTTTGTGTGAATACTCCTTTATCTCGTTTTGACAGGGCCGCACCTCATTTCTCGCGTCACTGGTTAATATATATGCAACACAGTCTGATGCAATTTAACGTGAACAGAGGTAATTGTAGATTTATGTACATTTATTGGACGGAAAGAATTTGTAGTGTTCATTACAATTTTTTTAGTATTGACAAATACTAAAGAAATTGTAATAAACAATGCAAATTCTTCTTTTATAACGAATGTATATAAATTAAAAAATTACCTCTTGTTCACATTAATTCCCAGAGACTACGTCTCCATAGAATCTGCGTGCGTTTTTGAAATAATCTTACCTATGTCCTGTGACACTGTTGCTGCAATATTTTTATTGCCATCCCTTCCGTCATTACTTTTATCACCTGATAAATGATATGCAGGACCATGAATTGCTTTGCTCTTTATTGTTTTCTCTAATGTAAAGGGTTATAATTATTAAATTTAGTAGTGCTAAATACAATATTTGAAAATATAAAACAAATTTTTTTGCTTACCTTGCATAACATTACGTAAATTTACTTTTGGAAACCCTCTTTCCAAATTTCTTTTCAATATATTAAGATGCTCTACATTCCCTATAAAAAAATATGTACATGTACAATACAACATGGTATTTTCATATAAGTTGTGACGTTGCAGTTTCGCTGCACCGTGGCAGCGCCCCGCCGCCGTCACAAGGCGCGGGATTCGGTCATTGATACCTTTTTCGCGCCCGAGGACGATTTACCGAGTCAGAGCGAGAGATCTCCAGGGGCATAATTGTACTTGCGTTTCCGCGTTCTAATCCTTTTTTTTTGTATTCTGTAAAATTGCGTGGCGCCTCACCGAGCTGAGACTGGAGTTCCTGAGGAGCGGATTAAGGAGTACCGAATCAACCTGGAAGAATCGAGCGACGTATCGATTAACGCGGGCGGACCATGACGCGACTCGCAGGCCGGCGGGCGCAGGGGAGCGCGACTGGGAGCGCTCGCGGCACGTAACACGGAGACGGACGGACCCATCGAGGCAGGGCCCCGGGACGCCGGGGCGAAATGAACTTCGCCTGTCCCCCGCACCTGCAAAAGGGATTCCGGGACGGATGGCCACCGTTCCCGGACATAGCGAGAAGCGCGGGGACGTCAGCGTCTCGCCCGACCGGGAAAGAGCCCGGCGAGAGTACCGTGCGCGCGGAAAACTAGAGCGCCCTGCGGGAGCAGGATTGTCGGCCCTGTGCAAGGATCCGCCGCGAGCTTGCGGGCTCGCCCCTAATTGGTCCGCGCGATAACGTCGAGCGGCGGCGTGCGCCCGGGGTGGGGCGCGCCATCGATTCCGCGATCGAGCGAAATTTCGGGAGCACTCGTAGATCGTCCTCGAAAGCCGCTGCACGCCGAATTCTTGTCGCGATAATTCTCGATTTCATTTGACGATTCCGGACACCTGTTCCAATCTTGGAGTGACGGCGAGGAGCCGCGAGAAAGGAGGATCAACGGTGAGGTTGCCTCGATATTATTCGGAATAATGTAACGCCACGATACCGCCCTCCGGGTCGCGCTCGCTCGCAATCACTTCGGTCACCGGCGGCACACGCCGACAAAGAGTTAATAAGGCGATTGATATCGAGAGCGAGGGGCCTCGGAATGGTATCGCGGCCTTGGGATTAGGATCAAGCCGCGGAAAGGCTTCTGGAGATCGCGATAGATTATGGCGGGGTAATTCGCCGGCCGGGACGTAGATCGTACACGCGGTAATGGCCGCGTCTAGAAGGTTCGTATTCCGCGTGTCGAGGAATTTCGCGTTGAAGTGATCGCGTCCGACGATGCTCGCGCCCGGATATTTCGCGTTGGATTGTGATTCGCTTTCGATATTCGTTTGCGGTAGATTTAGTGCGTCACGTATGATTTGCGTCGAACTACTATGGGTCCCGTGGGATTCGCGGTACAATTGCGTACGTTCGCATTCGTTATTGTTTCTCGCGGGGTTGCTCGCGGAAAATCCGTACTTTCGCGTTAGCTACGGTCTTGTGCGTCACGATACCGTGTGCGTCGGATTAACATTCGCGTTAGATTCAGATTCGCGTTAGATTAAGACTTGCGTTAGATTAAGATTCGCGTTAGATTAAGACTTGCGTTAGATTAAGATTTGCGTTAGATTAAGATATTTGCGTTAGGCTAAGATACTCGCGTTAGAATTCGGGACTATCTGGCGACGGAACTCCGGCACGGCTCGAGACGTGGCATTCACGCGCTCCGGGCGTGACCTCCGGCGATCTCGCGTTCCTTCGCGTTCATTCTACTATGATTTCGCGTTACTCCGGTTCTTAATGACATTATTATTTCGCGTTTGCTCCGGTTTTTCCTATTAGGCTGTGTCTTTAGTCGACCAGCCCCGTTAGCGATAAGTTTGATTATTATTACTGTCCCCTGATGGAAAGCTTACGAATTTTCTGTTTATCTCGACGCCCACGCTACTAGCATCGTTTAATTTCTTTTCTGGCGTCCGCGTTGTTATCCAACTACTGATCGCGGCCTAATGACGACCGCTCCGAATAAACCTTGTTAATTTGTTTTCAATGGCTTGCATTAGTGATTTCGCGTCACCCTGCCGAATACCGCGCTGCCCTTCTCTCCACCCCACCCATACTCTTTAGGTCGAGCTGGCCAATTCCCCGCACATCGAAGTACTTGTGTCTTGCGTCTCTTTGGAATTTTTCGCGGTTTCGTTGTACTTTCGTGGACGCGCATTGCCGCGTCTGGCGCCCAATAGTAATTCTCGATTCGCGGAACTTCCGATGTGCGAGGGAATCTGCGGAGAGGCCTAACACCCTCCTCTCCTCCTCCTTTTGATCCGGCACACGCCCCGGAGCGGTCCGGGGGTGAAAAAGTCGTGACAAAGTAAATGAAATTATTTAGACATATTTGTTAATATTTATTTTAAAATTTATAGCACCAGACACAGTATTAAACAATTTTTTAGGTCTAATAATAAAAGTAACTTACGATGCTGCAATGTAAATTCTACACGTGTCTTCGTAGTTTCTTTTTTCTTATTTTTTTGTGCACATAAACTGCGTATAATTGCGCGAGGCCGCGAGGCCTTACGAATGTAGTACGTTTCATCCGAAAATTTTATTAATGCATATATATCATTTAACAAAACTACACTACGTGTAACTCGCATAACGTACATTAACCGGCAAGAAATGCCCGGACATTTCGAATTTCGATATATAGTTGACATGTATATATGCGCCAACTGGTCATGTGACCAGTCCTCCGTGATTGGCTGGCAACAATGGCCGCGTTCAGCAGACACAACTGTTGAGTGTCGTCTTATCAACACGCTACGTTGATTGGTTGGTTCTAAAAGTAAGAGCCAATGACGTTCGATTGCTACTGAGCGGTTTGTTCCGCTGAACGCGCCAATGTGTGCTTTTCATTTAGCGACTCAAGTCGACACAAGCGTCATTCTGTCTCTTTTCAACATCTAGTGAGCAACAAAGACAGAGTGACGCTTGTGTCGACTTGTGTCGTTAACTGGAAAGCACCTAATATGTAGTAAGTTGGACATTGCAAGATTGCGACGCCAATGCAGAAGAGCGCAGGAGAGAGTAGGAGAGGTTAGGAGAGGTCAGAGTTTAACCTCTTCTGCGCTTTTTTGCATTGGCGTCGCAATGTCCACCTTACATATTGTTTCCAGCTAATCACAAAGAGCTGGTTACATGACCCGTTGGCGTCTCTCTCTTCTAGGCTCTTCGAGGCTTTCTACCAAGGCCGGTATTCATAGGCGGTTCTTATATCTTAGGCCCGGTCTACAATCAGTCGTATGTCGGAGTCGGATGTCGGAACGTAGCCGATGGTCCATTGAGGAAAATTCGTTTCCGAAAAAGAAATTCTCTCATACGACTGATTGTAGACCGGGCCTAAACCCTTGTGTCCACGATGCTAGAACTGCGTTCGAGTTTTGGTTTAAGCCAATCAACTTGCAGCTCTTGCAGAAAAGCAGCAGTTTCATTTGCTTAAACCAAAACTCGGATGCAGTTCTAGCATCGTGGACACAAGGTTTAAAGACCGTCTTAAATACAATCTCAAGATGTCATGAATCAATCATAGGTCAGTATTTGTAGTCGGATTTTATTTCAAAATCGGTTCTACATTGGTCGTATCGTAGCGTCATAAGTCGTAAATCATAAGAAATTTACCAATGACAGTCAAATTTGAGGAGAATAATCGACTGTGATGGGTCAATTTATTACGAGTTACTATTTACGCTGCGATACGACCAATGTAGAGTCGGCCCAAGACCGTCTTAAGAAATGTCTTAAGATGTTAATACGGCTCTGTGATGGGTTCATAACATCTTAAGATTGTACTTAAGTCGGTCTTAGGCTGGTTCTACATTGGTCGTATCGTAGCATAATTCGTAAGACCAATCACAGTCGATTATTTTTCTCAAATTCGATTGTAATTGGTCAATTTCTTAAGGCCATTGCACGTAACAAAGTTTTAGTCATAATCGTAAGGCCGTAAGAAAATAGACCATTCACACTCGATTATTCTTCGAGCTCAAGGAGAATAATCGACTGTGATTGGTCTATTTTCTTACTGTTTTACGATTACAACTGAAACATTGTTACGTGCAATGGCCTTTACGAAGTATGCTATGATACGACCAATGTAGAACCGGCCTTAAATATAAGATAAATACCGGCTCAGGTTCCGAATGTACCCCAATAACGGCCATTTTGGTGTAAAGGCATTTCTGACGACGTGTGTACAATGGCCGCGTTCAGCAGACACAACTGTTGAGTCGTCTTATCAACACTCTGCGTTGATTGGTTGGTTCTAAAAGTAAGAGCCAATCACGTTCGACTGCTACTCAGCGGCTTGGTCTGCTGAACGCGCTCAATGCTGTAGCATTGATACACGGCCCCCGATAGGTTAAAAATCTATTACCTGTATTATTCTTTGTTTCTATTGTCTGCGTTGCGGGCATTGTGCAAGGGTCTTAAAATGCGATTAATGTTATTGGCCTAGTTTACACCAATTTTTGATACGCGTATCAAATGGTATATTTGAGCTGATCAGCCAACAATCAAACTAATTTACTAGTTATTTACTATTTAATACGCGTATCAAGTGATTGGTGTAAACTGGGCCATTGCACATAATATTTTAGCAACAATTTTCATTAAGTCAATAGGTTCATCCAGAAGCACGACCGCTCACTGAGCCGCTAAGTAGCAATTAAGTGTGATTGGTTGGATCCAAAGGTAAGAATGATAATAGGTGAGAATGATGTAATATAATACAATGACGCGTTATTTGCGTTATTGTATTATATTACACGCCGTTTAATCAGCTTCAACCTGTATTTACATTTTATACAGCTATCGGGGTAAATATGAAAATATACAAACACATCATGAATCATCTTGTTTTCTTACACATCAAGCATGTGTAACGGTTTTATGCTATGCATATGCAGCTATGTCATTTTGTGTGCGATTGCCTGTAATTTTTCTGTGCCTGTGCATTATGTGACTATGCAAAAGGCCCAAATGGCCATTCAAACAATCTTGCAAGCTGAATAACCGTATGGATAGAGAAAATTATCCAATAGCATTTCTGTCACAAGGACGAACGTAAAATGTGAATGGATAATTTTCTTCATGCATACAGTTAGTGCTGGTCTACAACCTTGCTTTAAAGGACATTTAAGCTCTAAGCCGTAAGAAATTGACACAATCACAATAGAATTTGAGGAGAATATTCGACTGTGATTGGTAACCATTTTGACGGAATCTTTGACAGGGATCTATCAGAACGATCCTGTGATTGGTGATATGTTCGTTCCGTTCCGCGTAAAGCTATATCCACACAAACTTGCATAAGCCCATAAACATAAGCATAAGAGAATTGATTGGTCCATATGCATGTGCATAAGGAAATAGACCAATCCGTTTCTTTATGCATATGGTTATGCACCTATGCAAGTTTGTCTGGATAGATCTTAATCCGCTACATGGGACGCTAGCCTGAAGCTGGATTCAGACAGAACGCGTCAAGCAGCGAGCAGCAACAAATCAGCGAGGCGATATTTTCTACGCTACTGCTGATATCATCTCGCTGATTGGCTTGCTACTCGCTGCTTGACGCGTCCTGTCTGAATCCAGCTTAAGACTGCTCACAGTCTATAATTTATGTTACATATGATACAAATTTTCAGTACTAGGCTTGTTCGCGTTGCTTGAAATCCCCAAACATTTTTGCACTTGAAATGAGATAAATATATATTCGGCCGTTAGAGAGAGAGAAAGCGAAGATGCTGAGTGCAAAGAGTGCAAGCAACGCGAACAGACCCACTGTCAGTACATACATTTCGGTACGCACCAAAATCGCATTTTGCCGTTTGCCTATATTCCTTGTTATCCGCGTACGTACGACCGGTACGACGTGTGATATTAAATCGCAAGTTTGTGTTTGTATGTTTAGCTTTACTAATTAACTAAAATTGTGTTAAAATAATTACTCATTTTTGTTCTTTATGCTGTGTGAAAGTTGCATATATGTTCCAGAAATTGTGTTGTACAAAAATAGCGACCAAAGCTGTACAACGAGACACGTATTCTACTTACATCGATGAATTTATGGAAACCGTTTTATTAATAGAATGATCATATAAGATAAGTTTAATAGTTACATTTAATTACTGAACTCTGCTACAATGTTGTTTAAGGAAACAAAATGCTTTACGGTGTCTGTATATTTTCAGGTTTTTCACTGATAGCTATATGAATGTAAATGAAGGTTGAAGTTGGTTAAATGACGTGTAATATGACGTAACGCAAGTAACGCATCATAAAATACATATATCCCTCGTGTAAGTATACATTATGTAGACATATCCAATTCGTATTACATGTATTATATAATATTGTATAAAAACAGGACATACAGCAGGTAAAATGATGTAAAATGCATGCACAGAGAGTTGCTAAGTAAATGTAGAAGATTACTTATGTTTTATATACTTTTTTCAATGTTTTAGTGCAACATACAGAAGCATTGCATCTTAGATTAGAAGGCATATAGTTAGTATACACACGTTTTAAACAAAACTACTACAAGTTTAGGTAAGATGACTTTTATAGTATGTACACAGGCAAGAACCTGGCATTGTGCAAAGGCCGTTACACATGGAACAAATGCATTCCATGCGTTATTTGCGTCATTGTATTATATTACACGCCGTTCAATCAGCTTCAACCTGTATTTACATTTTATATAGCTATCAGCGTAAATATAAAAATATACAAACACATCATGAACCATTTTGTATTTTTATACATCCTTGTAGCATTGATATTCAGTAAATAAATGTAACGGTTAAGCCTATCTGATTGTCCTATTAGTGAAACAGCTTCCGCAAATCTATGTAGATCCTGTAACAGAAAAGCACCTACCGGTTATGTCACTATTTCCATATAATGCAATTTCTCGAACATAAATGTAGGTTTTGCAGAGCATAGGAAACGAAAACGAGTAATTATTTTTATTACAGTTTTATTAAATTAAAACTGCTAAACGTATGGACGAATTTGTGATTTAAAATCACTTGTACGCATAAATATGTATGTATAGAGAATAAAAAAGTATTTGCACACCCAGTTTTCTTACAATGACTTTATTCAAAAGAATAATACATAAGTACGAGTTGTGTCCATAAATTTAATACATATTAATAAAATATTATAAATTTAATGCATGTAGATAGCATATAATCTACTTAGGTAGATATCGTAATTATGTATTATATTCCTTTGAATAAAGTTATTGTAAGAAAACTGGGTGTGCAAATATTTTTTTAATCCACTGTATGTATGTACATACAAACATCAAGACCGTGCATTAAGGCTTATTCAGATAAACTTGTATAGTTGCATAACCGTATGCATAAAGAATATTATCCGAGGGATTTTACGTTCATCTTTATGACAGAAATGCGATTGGATAATTTTCTCTATGCATACGGTTATGCAGCTTGCAAGATTGTCTGGATGGCCATCAGGTCTCTTGCATAGTCATAGAAAAATGAACAAGTCACGCATCTATTCTGAGGAATATGCATAGTTAATAAGCAATATGGCATCCTAGAACACAAGCGGGGAGCAGACTTTTACATAACGCATAATGCATAAGCATAAGAAAATTGATTGGTCCATATACGTGTGCATAAAGAAATAAACCAATCTAATTTTTTATGGTTATGCATTATACGTTATGCAAAGTGTCTGTGTTCCCCGCTTTATATTAGATCCTTATATTTCTATAGTAGTAACTTTAAGCTTGGTTTAATTTATTTTTTTTTCTTTTTCTAATCCTTAGAACTAGGAAAATATAAAAAGTAAATTGAACCAAGATTAATGTTAATCTACATTGGTAAAAATGGGCATTAATGGGTTAATTCCTCTATGCATATGTGTTAAGCAGCTATGCAAGACATTTGGATAGGCTCTTAAGGGGACTAGGAAGGGTTGAAAATGCAGAAATTGGCTCGTGTTTAATTGTTTATAACAAGGCCGCAAATGAACATAAAACTTTTTTATTGTTAAGGGTATTAATTATAACATTATGAAATGAGAAAATTCATTAAAAGTTAATCCCAGATCAATAATATCGGCGTTCCAATATAATAAAGAAAACTGTCGAATTCACGGTTTTACCACGATTTCAGTCGAACGGATAAAGGTTTTAACAAATTTCAGGAATATTTCTTCTCCTTAGGCTTCCCTCTATTGATTATACCTAAAAAATTAAAAATAAAATTAACAAAATGGCGTCCACAAATAACTCAAATTTTTCAAAATTTTTCGTTTTCTGGACGCCATTTTGTTAATTTTATTTTTATTTTTAATTTTTTAGGTATAATCAATAGAGGGGAGTCTAAGGAGAAAAAATATTCCTGAAATTTGTTACCACCTTTATCCGTTCGACTGGAATCGTGGTAAAACCGTGGATTCGACAGTTTTCTTTATTATATTGAAACGCCGATATTATTGATCTGGTAATAACTTTTAATGAATATTCTCATTTCATAATGTTATAATTAATACCCTTAACAATAAAAAAGTTTTATGTTCATTCGCGGCCTTGTTATAAACAATTAAATACGAGCCAATTTCTGCATTTTTTACCCTTCCTAGTCCCCTTAATACCGTCCTTTTTGAGTGTATCTAGTGTAAAAACCGCAACAAAGGTCAATCCAGACAAACTTGCATAGGTGCATAAGCATATGCATGAAGAAATGGATTAAACGGATTAATCTATTTCCTTATGCACATGTATATGGAACAATCAGTTTTCTTATGCTTATGTTTATGCGCTATGCAAGTTTGTCTGGATAGACCTTAAAAGTCATCATTCCTAAACTGTGCACACCGTATTAAAAATGTGTGTATACTGTCTACATGCTTTTTAATCTAAAATGCTTAAGTATGCTTCATTGAAACATGGAAAAATATAAAACATATGTTATCTTTTATTTTATTATATTATGTGCCATTTGATGAACTTTAACCTTTATTTACAAATATTTTAAATCGCTGTGAGTGTAAAACCTAAAAATACATGGGCACCACAATGCATTTTGTTTTCTTACACTACGTTGTAACAGAAGTCAGTAATTAAATGTTACTATTTAACTGATCTGATCATCCTATTAATAAATAGTTATTTGTGTAACAAGTGCGGTAAATTGAAAATTCACGGGTGCGGGTGGACGCACGAGCCGAAGGCGAGTGCGATCACGTGCACGCGTGAATTTTCAACTTACCGCACGTGTTACACACTCTATTTTATATTACAAGTGCGTGGAAAGTGGCCCATTACGCGCGTGTCACGCGCGTAATGGGCTACTTTCCATGCACGTGTGATATAAACTGTTTTTACAAATCCGTCAATGTAAACAAAGTATATATCTTGTTGTGCAGGTTATGTCATTATTTCCGTGCAACGCTATCTGGATCATAAATTAAATACAATTTTCTCATAACATAAGAAACAATTGTAAGGCCGGGATTACAATGAGTCACAGTCATAAGTCGTAAGAAAGTGTATAATCACAATCTATTATTCTCCTTGCGGTCGAAAAATAATAAACTGTGATTGGTTAATTCATACGACTCTTACGACTGCGATTCATTGCGGACCCAGCCTAGGTGATTATCTCAATACAATTTCAGTTAATTTGAAAGGCTATACGTACAAACAGACAAATTTGCGATATAATATCGTATCATACGTATGCGGGCAATACGAAATCTATGCAAACCATGAATTTTATTTGCTATGTTATGGGATAATGAGTTATTTTATGCAATTAGTTTTGGTATATACCAGCGGTTTAGGTTTAATGTAACCATACATTGAAAATGGCTAAGTAACATATAATAGAATTAATAATAGTCAATCTGTATGAATTTGACTTTACATCAGTGAATAGGCATTGTGTACAGATTGATTCAATAAATATTAAGCAATTTGTGTAATGGTTTTCAGCGTAGAGCACAAACGAAAGAGAATATTTTATCGCAATTTCACTTAATAAACGTTACTAACATATTAGTTCACTTGCCGTTAAATATAATTATATACATACTATATTTATTTTTAATTGATTGTACAATATTATTTGACTATATATGGACCTAGTTTATACACCAACTTGGTACGCGTACCAATTATATTCGTATCAAATCTGTATTAAATCTCGGGTTATACCGATGTAAACAAGATTTGATACGGATTTGATACGAATATAGTACTTAGTACGCTTACCAAACGGTCGGTGCAAACTAGGCCATAATATAGAACTTAAGGCTTTTGCCTACTCGCCGCTTCTATTCATGTTTGATGACGTCAGAAGCAAGAAATCGCGTGTAAAAAATTCTTGTAGTTAAAATAAGAAGATATATCCATAAAATGCAATTGTAATCGATTCAGTACATTTATAAAATACTGTACCGAGCATTTTCCTTTTGTTCAAATAATCAATAAATAGCTATCAAATGAAAAATAAAAAAAAACAGGTTAAACAAGTAGATTGCATCTCACGTTAATTTTACGACTATTTAGTGATTATTATGGATAAAAGAAAGTATTTGACGTATTTTACAAATGCTGATTTAATTACAATTGCGTTTTACAGATATATCTTTTTATTTTAACGTATACCGTAAGAATTTTTGGCATGTAATTTTTCGTTTTTGACCTTATCAAACAAGGATAGAAGCGGCGAGTATGCAAGAAGCTTAAATAGATGAAGTATTTTGATAATATAGTTACGTTTGTCTATCTTTCATATTTACAGCAATGGCAACACGTACGTAAATGTTGCATCAGTATAATGTACTATGCACATGTGTATTAATTACCGTGAATGATGTGATAAAGAAATATGATCCGGTCCTTAGAGTTCTGATTTCAAAGAACTTATTCGAATTGGCAATATATGCAAATAAGATTCATTATTTCCATTACAATTATTTGGATTTCTAATATGTTATGGCTCTCGCCGGTTATGTGAGATCGTGACGCCAAAGGTGAGAAATGACACGCTAAGTAGTTTTGCGTGCAATTTTCAAATAAAAAAATATTTACATAAAATAGCGCTTTTAGTCACTTCAGCTCATTTAAAAAATACTCTGAGGTTTTTTCCTTTCTCTTGTCAGTCAATAAACAGCCGTAAAATGAATGTAACACGAAGCCCAATCGTGCGCCTGCACATAAGCCTGCATGACTAGGTTTTATATTACCTCGGAGTATTTTTTATTTTGAATTTGGGCTGAGATGATCTAAAGTGTTATTTTATGCAAATATCTTTTTATTTGGAAATTACACGCAAGAATTCTTATAGCGTTTTTTACTGGCAGAACTGGTGCGCACTCAGTGCACATTAAAGCCGTTCTACACTAATTTAATATTCTAATATTTAAAGTAAAATGCTAATATTTCGACTAATAAAATACCCAGTACATATTTTACCAAATAGTGTAATAAAGAATATTGAGGATTTCATGATTTAACCCGTTTATATTAAACATACACTTTACGTTGGTTTGTGTACGACGGTTGAATGCGCACCAGCTCTGTCAGTAAAAAACGCTAGCTTATCATTTCTCACCTCTGAATATGGCCACAGCGAGTACCCAGAAGCCTTATGGTGCGATCCCATGGTACGGAACGTATGCGCAATGCGGAATTGGCGGAATGAAGTCCGTCCAATTGCAGATATTCCGCCAGTTGCGTTCCGCTGAAATATCTTTTCTAATGTCCCATGGAGCGGAATTTGCGGAAGCGCAATCGACGCTTGCCAATCACAAAATTATTTCCCATAGATCCTTTCATTGTATCTATTGGAACAGTGTATATTATTGGTACGCACAGACTACGCTTCCGCATTTTCCGCTCCATGGGACATTAGAAAAGATATTTCAGCGGAACGGAATCACACGTACATACATGCAATACATCTGTCACATTGGCCTAGTTTACACCGACCGTTTGATACGCGTACCAAGTACTGTATCCGTATCAAATTCGTATCAAATTTCGGTTTACACCGGGATAACCCGAGATTTGATACGGATTTGATACGGATATAGTAGTTGGTACGCGTATCAAACGGTCCGGTGTAGAGAGCCTCACTAACGAATTCCATTCATAACCTACAAAATTGTCACCAATTGCTACAACATTTAAAATTTAAATAGTTTTTAATAATATTCTTACGGATCTCTGTTGAGATTCTGACATTTTGTCTTTTCACACTCGCACACAGGGACACAAGTAGTAGGTTCCACAGTTTCCGCACGATCAGTGGCCTAGTTTACACCGACCGTTTGGTACGCGTACCAAGTACTATATCCGTATCAAATCCGTATCAAATCTCGGTTTACACCGGGATAACCCGAGATTTGATACGGATTTGATACGGATATAGTACTTGGTACGCGTATCAAACGGTCCGGTGTAAACTAGGCCAGTGCGGATAAAATTAAAAACTTGCGGATAAAAATCGGCGGAACGAACGGAAAAAAGGTTGAACCATTCACAAGCGTTTCGCCAATTCCGCATTGCGCATACGTTCCATACCATGGAATCGCACCATTGGCCTAGTTTACATCAGACCGTTTGATACGCGTACCAAGTACTATATCCGTATCAAATTTCGATTTACACCAGGATAACCCGAGATTTGATACGGATTTGATACGGATATAGTACTTGATACGCGTATCAAACGGTCCGGTGTAAACTAGGCTACTAAGTATCGAATAGTACAGTGAATCTTGCTGTGGCGCGGCGGCAGATTGTTTACATACTAAATGTTTACGTATAACTTTTAGAACATATATAACCTGGAAGGGGAATTGCCTATACCTCCCGTGGAACGAGCCTGTGTCCAATACTGTGCGAGAGAAAAGTCCTAATCGCTCGCAATGCACATTCGCAGAGGCGCGATCTTAACCCTGCTCTTGCCAAACAGTAAGTAACCATTGCAATGACGATATCTGCGTATGTGCATTGCAGGCGGTTAGGACTCACTACCTTTCTCACTCGCACCGTTGGACACAGATTCGGCACTTAAGTCCTCTTCTATTTATGTATGTTCTAAGGTATAACTAAAATTGCAATGTACATGGCTAACCTTTTATTTGCATCATTTTCTATACTGCAATATATATAGTATGACATAAAATAATACAATAATATGTTGTATTTTTCACATTTGTATAATATATTTCATGCTATAAAAAACAGCAATGTGCGATTATGTAGTTTTTCTTTCATTTTTTTTTATTTTTTTTAAATTATAACATTTTAAACGTACATAAAAAAGTATAATAAAGTGAGAAATAAATTAAATTCATTTGAACTGCAAATCATGAGGATTTTGCCGCATATATATGATTAGTTGGCCAACACTCTATCTCTGGGTCATGTTCCAAAACTCACTCTGGGTAACTAAAATCTATAGTTTACGTCACGTACACTATAGCATTTTAGTTAACTAGAGTGAGTTTTGGAACATGACCTGGAGGTCTATTACGTATCTTTATACTTGTTTACACAGAGGAATTATCGTAAGTTACTACAGAAGTAACGCTCGCGTAAACATAGTATGTGACTGTCAACTAAAATGTCGAATAATTATTCTTACACTATCTTCACAATATGATATTTTGAGGACCGTCCTCAAAGGACGCATTCTGCTAATAGTGCCATTGAGGACATATTTAGTGTCTTCGAAAGCAGCAATGTATGGTTATAACGATTATTGAGGACCGTCCTCGAAAACATCAATGCACAAACATATACTAGCATACTACCTTACATTTTAGGTCGAGTGTACGTTGGCAGAATGCCTTACGATAAATTGATATTAAAAGAGATTTTGCTCCAGAATGATTGCCGAACTCTTGATGTTAACGGCAGAATTTTACCTCCATCGTATCCAGTTTATCGCCTTGTTGCCAATCGTATGGCGCTGCGAGGTTCACATATTAAACCACGTAACGTATATACAATTGTTAATGAGGATCGCAATGGTTTCAGGACGTTAATCGCGTCGACGCATAAAATTGATCCAGAGGGAGACAAAAATCCCAACATTAGCAATAGAGCTTTCGATGCTGATTCAAGTACTGATCCTAGTTGCAACTTGTCGGAAAGTGTGGATTGCAAGAAAATAAAATTGGTTCTATCTGCTCAAAAATGGTTAGAAATTAGTCCAAAAAAGAAAATCTCTGGTGCGCGAATTTATTGGAAATTACAAGAAGGATAGGCCGATATCATCGCTGAGCGAATATGCCAGCAGCATCGATCGATCGACTGTGTATTTTCTTTTAAAAACAATTTGGTGACTCCCTCTGCTACTGCAGAAACCTATGCAAAGTTCATTGGTTATTGCACCGAGTGCAAAGCTAAAATAATCGGTCGGTTGCAGAATGCGCCAACAAGAGACATTGACGTGATATTTTCATGTCAAATAGAAAACATTCGATCTCATCTTCACACAGACAGAAAAAAGAGACAATTGAGGCAAACGCCGTGAAAAAGTGGCCAATCAAATGATAGAGCAACGAAAAGATGCAGTCACTTTCCAGCGAAACGAGGCAAAGCGTATGAAGAAGTTTGGAGGAAAAAATTTGCCAATTGTGCCAAATGCTGCTACCTTACGCAAAGCAAAGGAGCAGCAATTACTTAAGTTACTTGGGTTGAAATTCGTGAATCCTCCGATCAACCTGCTTCAACAATCAAAATATGGAAAATATGCGGATTCTATTCACAGTATTGGTTTACTAAAATTTCATTGCATGTATTGGTCACCAGAACAGCAACAAATCTACACTGCTTGGTGCAAAAAAAATCCAAGTGCTACTCTAACGATTGATGCAACGGGAAGTATAGCGAAACGAGCAACGAAGCAAGACCCACATATATTTCTATATCAATGCATGGTGGTAACCAAAGAAGGTAGTGTACCAGTTTTTCGGATGGTATCTGCTGATCAAAGATCGTTTCTGATTGCGCATTTTTTACGATTCATTCTGTCCAAAGGTGCGCCCCGACCCCCACAGTCGTATGTGACTTCGGACGTGCTTTGATAAATGCCGTTGCCGAAGTATTTGGCAGATGTAACAATATGCGAGACTATTTACAAAAATGCTACGATGCTGTTGCACAAGGTTCTCTCTTCTATATGATACCAGTGTCATATATAAGGCTTGATGTAAGTCATTTTATTTTCATGGTGTCCGGGTGGAAATGCTTTGACCAAAAAATAAGCGCAGCACTACAATTCTATATACGGTGTATTTCCCAAGCATATCAAATGCAAGGTTTCGAGACGTTGACCTATTTTATTGAATCAATACTGGCTGTATCATTAAGTGAATCAATCGGCAACACGAGCGACGGAGTGCCAGTACCAGCTGAAATACGTATTCAAGCCCTCAATAAGACAATTCAAGGAGTTCCTTTCAAGGACATTGAGGATAATGTCGAAGAATCTAATGCGGACAAAGTCAGCGAGAGTAGTGATGCAGAAGACGACATTGATACCGACTGGCAGATGTGGGCGAACACATTATACCAAAATGCGGAAAATATCAGCAGAAAATCGAGAAATGGAAGCGTAATTAACGCATGTTTCAATCCCGACTTTGCTAATTGTCTGAAAAAGCAGTTAATTCCGTATCTGCCGCTTTGAACCGGCATTATGCGATGTCATTTCGAAGAAAGTTCAATAATAGCAACGTCCTCGTCGGTGGAATCAGAGTTTAACGATTTGAAACGCCGTGCGTTTGACATTAAATTGCCAATGCGCATTGATAAGTTTGTTCTTCTTCATTTGGACCATCTTGATGGCAAAGTGAAACTGGCTTCTAACGAACGAGATCTGCCATTAATAGAAGAAAGAGATTTAAAAGGCAGAAAGATCACTAATAAGGATAAATCTGAATCACGCATCCAAAGTTCTCGAGAATCCGAATTCAGTTTTGCGGCTAGCGGGTTGGAAACAACATCTGATTACGAACCACACAGAAGTACGGAAAACACCCAACATGATAATGGAATCGACATACTATACAATGACAGCGAGACTCCTCAAATTGGCAATAAAGAGGAAAAATCAACAGACACAGAAATAGAATGCACTGAACACGGTAATAAAATTGATATATAGGACGATAATAGTGGGACTTCTTCTTCAATTGGTCATGAACAGTTAAAACCGACAGAGTGTAAAAACGTATCGAATTTTATCAACGACGAGACCGATGCGGAGGACAGTTTGACAAGTGATCCCTTCATAGGTGATAAAAACATCCAATCGAGTACGGCTAATGACTGCAACATTTGGAATACGTGTGAGAATTGGCATGGAAAAGCCGAAAAGGAATCGAGGAGCATCGCTGAGCCAAAAGAATCTCCGGTCAAAAAAAAAGCAAAACCTTCATATTTGGATATATGCCCGGAATGGGAATATATTAAAGATACAAAGGTCTCAAAACTTCCAGTATTTAAAAATGGCTTGTTTTGCGAGCCTGTAATTATGGGAAAGTTTAGGCTCAACCTAAAGAAAACTTGTGCGTTTGATTCGTTGTTTCAAGTAATCATGAGCGCGATGGCATCAAATCGAGTCTATTGTGAGATACTTAAGAAATCGAATAATCAGACCATACGATTGGCTCTGAAAATACTAACTGGCAAGCAAAAACTCACGATGGTTGATTACCGAGAGAGAGCAGACATACTTTCCAAAATGGGACTATTCAAAATAGAATCGTTCACAAGAACAGTAAAGCGCATGGATACTGAGTGTAACGTTGCTCACTTAGCTCAATATGTTTTTGAAGATATACCAAGCCACAAAACAAAAGTTTTCTGCCAATGCGGATATAATTTTGACACGCAAAACATTACCCTCAGCATCAATGTTGACTTAATACTGTGTAACGGTTTTGGTTTCATGCAGCAGGCAATAGATGACGGACATAAAACAAAACGGACATGTCGAAAGTGCAGCACGCTCATTGAAGACGAAATAAAATATGGGCCGCACGTGATTATTGACACAAGTGTTGTAACTGATGACAGGTACACTAGGACCAAAGATATTTCTTACACACTTGATTCAATTACAAAATTATCGAGATAAAGAATAGAATGTATTCATTAGACGGTGTTGTAAGTTGGTCGGCGGGTCATTACATTGGATACACTAAATCTGGGATGTACTGGCATGAGTACAATGATGTGGGACCATCTCGTGAAAGCGTTAAACCAATCAAAACAATCCAACCTCATCTAATTTTGTATGTATTTTTAGGTGAAAAACATTAACAAATATTATAGGAATAACGGACATATTAAGATTAAAAAATATTAAGATTAAAAATATATGAAGTAAATCGTAAGAAGAAAATAACTATTGATTATGCAGATAATTTTCCTAATTAGGTTACTTGTGATTATTTTCTAAATTTTATAACATTTTATAACTAACTTTTTATAACAAAAAATTACTTTTGCCTTAAGAAAAATACGTTTAAAGAAAAAACTACGCATTAAAAACATTATAAGAAAGAAAAAAGAACAATACAAAAAACACTATAATTACGAATCAAATAAAAAATATAAATAAACAAAAAAAATAAAAATAAGAAATATAAAAAAATATAAAAACAAAAAATACAAAGAACATAAAAATATAAAAAAAACGGAAAAATTCATAAAAAAACAAAAAACAAAAACAATGGAGCCAAGTCTTACCATGTCCCCGTCGTTGGCTCTGGGTAATGCTGAGAGTAAGAGATATCGTGTAACTAAAATTTAATAAACCCAAGTTGTAGTATCCTTATTTAAAAAAAAATAGATAAATAAAAACTCAAGTGATACGTATCTTTATATTTCAATTTAATGAAATCATTAAATTGCGCCACTTACGTATATATTATCTCGAAAAATAACTATTGTACATTTAAAAAATCAAATCCAAGAGGTAGCATCTTTACTAGTAGTAGTAGTACAGAAGTGGGAGGTACCCCTAAGGTCCCTGTCGGCCACTAGATCTAGCTGATCCTTTGTGCCTCCCCACTCGTTTTTTGCTAGGTCTCAAGATACAGTCTTGAACCCTGTACCAGGTTTATCAGATCTGTAACCCTAGCATTTTCTAGATCCTGGGGGGTTAAGAACATACACCCCCAGATTTTGTATCTCTTACATACAAATGCCGGGCATTGGCATATTATATGTACGTTGTCTTCTTTCTCGTCTCTGCAAAGGCGACATGCCTTTTGCTCCGCAAGCCCGAGATTATAGAGGTGTGCTCTAAGTAAGGCGGAGTGACCAGTGAGCAGTCCCAACGCCATTCTCAGTTTCTGTTTACTCAGTGCCAGTAGTTCATTAGCTCTACCTGGTCTGCTGTCTTTCATCAAAGTCTTTGCCTGGCGGCAGGTTTCTAGCTTCTCCCACCTAGCCAGGTGTTCCCTTTTCAGGCGACCCTTGATGAATTCTTTGCCTACTGCAAAGGGTATTCCCATCGCCTCCTGGTCAATTGGTGCTTCATTAGCTCCCTTTTTGGCCAGCATGTCTGCGATTTCGTTCCCAGGTATTCCTTGATGCCCAGGCACCCATACTAACGTGACCTTATTACGTCCGCTTAGTCTTTCTAATGCTAGCATACAATCCCAAACTAATGCTGATTCAGTAGTTGTTTTTGCCAGTGCTTGTATGGATGCTCTACTATCCGAGCAGATGCTTATCTTTTTTCCCTTCGTATCTTTATTTAGCAGATGTTCCGTGCACTTTAGGATAGCCAGTATCTCCGCTGTAAAGACAGTTGAGTGGCTTCCCATAGGAATACTCTCCCTGTGGTTTTCCTTTGGCCCATAGAATCCTGCCCCGAAGCAATCATTTATGCCTGACCCATCAGTGAACCATAGGTCCACATTGGGATCCCCGACTCCCCTCAGGTCAGACCAATCTTCCCTAGTTGGTATTCGTGTCTTGAAGTGCTTTACCAACTGGTATTTCTTGATAATTCTATCTTCTTTTAAAGTGAAAGGGTGTTTCTGGAACAGGTCGAGCCTTGTCCGTCCCAATCCTGTGTTTCTCCATTCTCCCCGACACCTTAGTCTGTATGCTGTGTTCCTAGCTGAATTTATCACGGCCAGGTCCAGTGGAGGCACACAGAGTGCAATTTCTAGCGCCTCTGTGGGGGTAGTCCTCATAGCCCCTACTGCAGCCCTTAGGTAGCTCCCTTGTAGGCTTTTCAGAAGGTTCTTTGTCTCCACTTTCTCTGTCTTGGGCCACCAGATCACAGATGCATAAAGTAGTCTCGGTAACAGTACCGCTTTGTACAGCCAAAGTGCTATGGGGGCTTTTATGCCCCAAGACTTTCCCATGGCTCTTCTACACATCCACATACATGAGTAGAAATTTTTCCTGCTCTCTGCAAGGTGTACCTTCCAGTTAAGTTTGGTATCTATATATAGTCCCAAGTATTTGACTGAGGTTGTGAAGGGAATTACCTTCCCCCAGAGCTTAAGAGGCTCAATGGGTTCTGGTTTGTATTTCCTGGTGAAGACCATTATGTTGGTTTTTGATGGATTGACCATCAATTCCTTGGCCTCACACCATTTTTGGACGATCTTTAAGGCATCATTCATGCGGTCCCTTAGGGTATCTAAGAAGGATCCTGTGATCACTATAGCTACGTCATCCGCATAGCCACAGGTCAGGAACCCCTTCTTTTGTAGTTTCACCAGAAGGTCATTGACTACGAGGCACCACAACAGAGGGGACAGAACCCCACCCTGCGGGCACCCCTTACTCGGTTTACCAGTGATACTAATATTGCTTTGCGTGACTGTTAGGTTCCTCCCCGCCAGCATATCTTCCACCCAGTCTACTAGCGGTTCCGGGACCCCATGTGCAATCAGTGCTTCCTTAATGGCTTTGTTCGAGGTGCTATCAAACGCTCCTTCGATGTCCAAGAAGGTTCCAATAGCGTATCCTTTCGCTTCCAGCTGCGTCTCTATCCTGCCTATCAGGTGGTGTAGGGCAGTTTCCGTAGATCTGCCCTCCCTGTAGGCGTACTGAGCACTGGCTAGAGGGTGGTCCGCTAATGGTCCATCCTTGAGAAACCTATCAATTAGCCTCTCCAGCGTCTTCAACAGAAAAGAGGTCAAACTGATAAGTCTATAATCCTTGGCTTTAATGTGTCCATTTCTGCCAGGCTTAGGTATGAAGACCACTCTAGTGGCTCTCCATGCTTGCGGGACATGTCTTAGAGCTATGCTTGCCCTAAAGATTTTAGTCAATGGGCCTACCAGCTCTTTGAGTCCCTCCTGTAGAAGCAGAGGGAGTATGCCGTCCGGTCCCGGATCCTTATAGGGCTCAAAGGAGCGAACCGCCCACTCCACCGCCTGTGGATAAACCACCTTTGCTGCCAACGCCCAAGCTTTGGGCTTATAGACAGCCCTAGGTTGTCGTTGGTTCTCCGTAGCTGAAGGGGACTTCTGAAATCCCGGGAAGTGGACCTCCATGAGATGATTCAGAGTCTCCTCAGTTGTTTCTGTGAATTCTCCATTGGGGAGCTTGAGACAGCTTCACTGTGGGTCACTCTCTTTGCAAAGAATCCTGCAGAGTCTGGATGCTTCCGGAGCACTCTCAATCCTCTCGCAGTAGTTCCTCCACCCCGTTCTTTTGGCGCTAACTATCGCCTTTTTGTAGTCTCGTTGGGCAGCCTTATGCTTTTCCCAGGCCCCCAACGTATTTACATTTTTAGCCTTATTGAAAAGCCTTCTTACCCCAGCCCTGAGCCTCGATAGCTTTTCATTCCACCATGAGGCACCGGCCGAGGCACCTCTCGGCTTCAATGGGCAATTCAGTTCAAAGGATTCCCTTATAGCATCGCTTACGAAGCTCGCTGCAATCTCCAGGTCCTCCCTTGTATGGAATCTGGTCGGCGCATTTTTTAGCCGACTAACCAAGTTGGCTCTAAAGCCCTTCCAGTCTGTTTTCCTGGGGTTTCTCCCCCACTGTTCTTCTTTCTGTAAGTTCACAAGGTCGAAGCGGATCTGTCTGTGGTCGGACCCTGAAGGTTCATTTGAGACCCTCCATCCCGCCACCAGATCCACCACACCCCTCGTGCACACCGTAATGTCTATCACTTCCTGTCTTCTAGAGTCCAGGAAAGTGGGTTCTGTTCCCCTATTTAAAATTTGTAAGTTAGTGTTCATGATGAAGTTAAGTAGGCTTTCCCCTCTCGGGTTTATATCGGAGCTTCCCCACACCAAATGGTGTGAGTTCGCATCGCAGCCCAAGAGAAGTTCTAGCCCCCTTTCCTTCGCATAAGTTACTAGCTCTATCATGTTTCTTTGGGGGGGTAGTTCCTCCGAATCGTAGGGCATGTAAACAGACCCCACTATCAGGTCCATGACCCCTCCATCGTGTATTTTAAGTTTCAGCCTTACAGCCACTAGGTCGCCGTCGCTGAATTGTGGTAATAGACAAGCATCCAGACCTTTCGCTACAATACAGGCTCTTGGTCTTTCTGCGTTGTCTGCTTTGAACAATTTACCACAACCTCCAAGGCCCTTAATGTGTCCCTTGACGAGCCACGGCTCTTGGATGAGGAATAAGTGCTTTGTGTGCCTCACAGCCGCGCACCTGGCTAGAACCGCCGAGGCGCTTTTGCTGTGATGCAAGTTGATTTGAGTGAAGGGGATATTGGAGCCCGCCATTGATTAGACAGTCTCCGGCCTATCCTCCTTCCTTCCTGACTCCCCCCTGCGGTCCCCTCCAGGCAACCTAACTGTCGCCTGTCCGAGACCACAGAAGGGTTTGAGGTTGAGCGCTTTAAGAGCACTCAACGATCCCTCCCCAATAAGGGCAGCAAAGTGGGTGCTCGTAGCATCCCTACTTTCGCTGCCCCTCGCGACCACCCAGTCCGCGGCTTGGAGACCCTCATTCTGCCTGTCAAGTAGCTCTATTGCTTCCTTGACAGGCATTCTAGGGTCCTCCACGTGCACCACAACCCGATGACGCCTAGGCAGTTCATCGAGCTGCACTGCACGCAGCCGGACCCCATTTATCTCTAAAACCGAAGTTAGGCTTCGCAGCCACCCTTCGGTTTCTGCATCGGTGCAGTTAAAGATAACTGCCCCGTCCCTATCTGCGGTGCCCCTGAAGGTGGGGGCTTTGGTACCCTTTGCAACGCCAAGGATAGCCTCCTTCACCTTATCCCTTAAAAGCACAGCTTCTTTATCGTCCAGCTTTTGCTCGGGATATTCCATGGGAACCATGGCCACCCTTGCTAGGCCGGATGTTACTTGAGCAAAAGTCTTCTGATCTACAGCGATCTTAGACCTTTTGCCCACTTGTGCAGTCCCGGGACTGGGTGTGCTCTGTTCCGATCTGGTTCGCTTGTACGTCCCAGTGGAAGCTCGCTCCCCCGTCCCTGGCATTGCCACAGAAGCAGTGTTTGGTTCGGGAGCAGGTTTTTCGGCACTGCTCTTCCCCTCCATCTGCTTCTGTTTCTTATATCGACGACGTGCCGCCCCGCTATACCTTATCCGGCTTTTACCAGCTTGTGGTTGGGCCTTGTCCGGCTCCTTCCCCAAGCTGCCCGGTCTAGTTTCCTCAGGTCGTTCGCTACCTACTAAGGTGGCTACTCCCTGGAGGACCTCCTCATACTCATTATTTATATTTTTTTTTATATTTTTGTTTTTATTTTTATGTAATTCCTCTTCCATTTGGATCCCACGAGTACCGCGGTCGCGCGTTATCACCCGGGCAGAGCCGCGAATGCCCGGGGCTTGGCTACCCCCTCCCGGAGGTCGCCCGGTTTCCGGGAGGCACCGTTTGCGACGCAGCACCCCCTGCGCCACGCAGCCATCAGCACGGTTGCTCACACCTTGGCTTGGGGGGTTCCTTTTGGTCAGGCGCGCCCGGCTACACCCCTGAGCGGGTGATCCCCGTGCGCGCCCTTAAGCCCCCCCACCCGCCTCAGATCGGCCGCCCGCAGCCCCCGAGAACGCCGGGTCCGCCGAGCGGTCCCGCGGTCCCCCGCGTCCCGCGAGCCACGCACGCCCTCCCCGAAGCTTCGGCAAGGTAGGAACCCGGCGGGGAGGAGCATCTTTACTAAAAAAAAAATAAATAAATAAATAAATAAAACTCAAGTAGCACGTATCTTTGTATTCCCATTAAAGAGTTTTCCTATTCCAACTTAAGTGCTAGTAGCTTTAATTCTTCTTTAAAAAAATAATATAAAATTGTGTTACCTTACTCAAACACAAAGTGATATGTAAAAATTAATACAATTTCAAAAACCCTTTAAACATTAGTTTAAAAAACTTGGCGCTGTTAGATATTTAAATATCTAAAATCAATAAGTAACTAATTTAAAATATTAAATTAATACTTACAATGTAAATGTAGAAATATCTTCACATATTATTTAAAAGTAGCTTAACTATTTATTTTGTTTGGCTACGCTCTTTTAAATACACCATTTCTTAAATACGTTCAAGACTGTGTATATTAAAAAAAAAATAGTTGACAATGATTAGAACTTTCGAATCAACATAGATCAACATCTTATCTGTCTTAAAATGCACTTTCCGAGCAGTATTAAATTTTTAAAAACCAACACAACGTTGGTAGTGCCTAGAACTCTGTAGGAAATTGTTAAATACGTTTAGAACTGTGCGAAAAATATTTTACGATCACTAGAGTTCTCGAATATCGTCCAGCATCTCAGCCTTATCTGTCTTAAAATGCATTTTCCAGGCAGTATTAATTTTTTTCACAACGTTGATAGTGTTTAGAACTCTTTAAAAAATGCATAAATGTATTTATAATTATACATAACTATCTTGGAAAAGCCAGAACTCTGGAAAATCGTTCAGCTTGATATATTTGTCACACTGTATTTGTTAGTTTTTACGTTATTTTAATCGATGTTTTTGATTTTAAACTGCAGAACTTTTTATAGAACTCGTCTTTAACTGCAAATAAAAATTTGATGAGATATAGTAAGGGAACTGCTGTAAGACAAATTGAGACGCAGCGTGAAGTTGTCGTCTTACAATTAGTCAACTTTTTGTCTGAATCAATTTTTTTGCTTTAATGGTCGGAACTATTTGTTTAACTTATAGAGAAACTCTAGAACTGTAAACAGTTAGTGAGTTACCACGCCAGCTTCATACACATGGGATCAGATAGGTTTTGTAATTATAAATTATTTTCTACGGAGTTTAATCGTCAGAACTATTGACAGAATGTGTCTAGACTGGAGAACTCTATGGAATCTTACTCCTCCGTGATCATGTATTCGAAATACAATGAGATGCTATCAGGTGTTTTTGGAAGTTAGCATCTCATTTCTTAGAAACGCGATTTTAATAGTAAATTCATCAGAACTATTGTTAAAACTTATCAGGAACTATGGAACTATGCTGGATGCAAGTAAATTTGCAGTTTATTTGTGAGATGCTAACATTTGAGATGCTAGCTTCACACACGTGCGGAAGTTTCTGTTTGCACTTAGCAATAAAACTGCTATAAAATTGTACTTAAGATTAGAAGGATATGGATCGTCAGTCAGTAATTCGAGCAGGGTCGGGGGATAAATAAGGGACTCTAATAAAAGAAAAAACAACGATAGTTGAGTCACTAGAAGAAGCGATGGGTTACACCCACCGACGAAACCAACAAGACAGGTTTGTGCAGGAGACTCACCAATGAAAAACCAGAGAAATCGATAACCGTCTCTAAGCTTCTAGGATAGGCAAAGACTTAAGTATCTAGCTCTTGGGTAAGAAACATCTCGCCCAATAAGAAATCCTTTAGACAAAAATTAGAAACATCCTATATAAACCCTGACATTGCGACACTTATCATCAAAAAAAAGCTTTCGACTCTCTTCAAGCGTCTCAAGCCTTAGTCTCGTCCTTCGGCATTACAATCGTGATCTCTTTGAACCACGATTCCGCACTTAGAGTCAGTGAAAAAATCCGACAGCAGACCAGTCGCTCCGACTCATCTTCCAACTGAGGTACATTCGGAGAAGGAGCCGCTCTCACGTTTGAAATTCAACAAGTAGTAAGTCGTATATACACTCCTTTTATTACCCCTTAATTTCTTGTGTTCAGGAACTCTCTCGGGTACATGTTCCTCCAAATCCTCTAGCCCCTTTTTGATTTCTCATTACTTCCGAGTTAGCTGATGATTTCGGCGGACTCGTAGTAATCTTCTTCTCCTATTACTTCCGGGTTAGCTGATTATTTCGGCGGACTTGGAGTAATAATCTTCCTCATTACTTCCGAGTTAGCTGATTATTTCGGCGGACTCAGGGTAATACTCTCTCTCTATTACTTCGAGTTAGCTGACTCGTCGGTGGACTCGAGGTATCACTTTTGTTGTTCCGGATTAGCCGATTTATCGACGGATTTGGGATAACCCTTCTCCCTATTATCTCTGGTTAGCTGACTCGTCAGTGGACTCCAGATATTCTTTTGATTTCTTTAACCTCCAAAACCCGAGGTGAGTTCCCCCCAATTAACGGACTTTCAATAATCCGCTAACCTGTAGTGGATTCGGGCTATCACTCCCCCAAGAGGTCGAAAAACGCCGCGAAGCACGAGAGGAATCGGCGGAATAAACGGGCGCAAAAGGAGGAACAAATCAACGCCGATCCTCCGCATCTCGCCACTCCACCGCCTCCACCGGCTTCTACGGAGGAACCCTGTTGTTCATACAAGAACCCCCCCGTTGTTGCGCTCTCTCGCCCCGTCATCCTCCCCTCTCGCCATGTTCCCGCACCTTCTCGCCCAGTTTGTCGCGTGGCCCCTTTCCGGGTGGTCCCTGTCAACCCCGATCCCGCCTTATTGCTAGAACCTCCCGATTCCCCCTCCTTTTCCCGAGGTTCGTCCCCGACCCCCTCGACCGCCTCCACGGTTGACATTCTCGACCAAGAGGTCGATCCCGAGATCGTTACACTAGATTAACCTACGAACCCTGTTAGAATAAATTTAATTTATGTATATTTTAATCCTATATGTTTTCACAACAATAGACATATCATTCCATCCGACTTATGATATTTGATTTAATTTAATAACACACACACACACACCTTACAAACATGTCCGATATTTACACTATTAAATGTATTCAATTTTACTTTCCCTCGGATTCTTATTTATTGTTTACCTTGCAACCGCAGGCACCCCGTAGAGTTAAGAGGAATCACGCGACATAACCGTACAACAAAACCGCGGGAAATCCGGGAAATGTAGCCAGCGGTGACGAGCGCCCGCGCCACGACGGACAATCATGGCCTATCGCGAGACCAGCAGGATCAAAGGGTAAGGAAATGGCGGACCACGCACGCGCGTCCGAGAAAACGCGAACAACGCGTGATACGAGAAAACTAGTCAGCGGTGACGGGTGCCCACGACCCAGTAAGTAATCACTGCCACTCGCCGAACCACTAGGGTCAATAGGTAAGAAAATGGCGGACCAGGCATGCGCGTCCGGGAAAACGCAAACGAGGCGCGATATAGAAAAACTAGTCAGTGATGACGACCCTCCGCGACGCAAATGGCAAGCACTGCCAACCGCCGGACCGATAGGACCATAGGTTAGGAAAATGGCGGACCACGCCCACGCGACCGAGAAAACGCGAACCGCGCGCAATAGGAGAAATCGAATCAGCGGTGACGACCCTCCGCAATGCGGATAGCAGGCACTGCCAACCGCCGGACCGATAGAACCATAGGTTAGGAAAATGGCGGACCACGAGCTAAGCGCGAGAATAGGTAAAGGCACGTGTCACCGAGAAACGCGAACTACGCGTGCCAGGCGCGAAATAGCGAGCGGTGCCGAGTCCCCGAGACGCGAAAACCAATCACCGACGGTCGCCCGGTCGACCAGGTCGCGCGTTTGGAAGTTAACGAACCATGCGGGAATCGGGGTAAAAAGGGCCTGGTGCCCATAGAGAATCACCTGGTACACGCGACAGTGAAAACCGCGTCTCGATACGACGCCCGGATCAGAAGATACGGGACTGTCCGCGATTAGGGAACCTGGGGATCTTCCACGGGGAAAGACCCCAGAATAGGGTCTACCGGGACCCAATTACGGGGCACCGAGGGTCGGCGTCAACGGCCGCCCAATTAAGGCATACCCGGACATCTTCTCCAGGGAAGTCGTCCGGAATCGCGTTTGTAGTAAGGGGAAATGACCCGCGCATGGGTCGGCGTCAACGGCGTGAGCCATTTATGAAAAGTGGAAAACCACTGTCTCGTTGCTAGGTCGGCGGTATATAATTAAGACGTAGCAACTGGAATTTTCCATATCAATACACGCAAACACAAGTTAGCGTAAACAAGGTCGCTGACGACGCAGTATGGAAAGTTCCAGAAAAGAGAAAGCGGCCGAGCGGCGAGAGTGGGGGTAAAATCGCGAAGTGGGGACCCAACGGGAGACACGTATCTCGACGCAGTCTCTCGCGAGCTTGAGAACGGGTAAGACGTGTTGTAGCGAAGTGTCGGGTTGTCGCGCGAAGTACCATGTACGCGTCGAATTCGCGAACAATTTATTCGGGTGATTGTTAACAGCGACGAAGCGAAGCGGCACCGGCAGTAAATTTGTTTAAACAACCGTCGTAAACAAAGTTACCGTACCGTTTTACCACCGACAGTGTGCGTGAAGGTCATGTCGCACGAAGTCCACTACCCGGGCCGAAATTGTTAATTATTGTGATCAGTGATTGTTAACAGCGAAGAAACAAAGCGGCACCGGCAGTTATTTAGTTTAAACAAGCAAATTTGTGAAAGTTACCGTGCCATCGTATGACCGAAGTAGTAGTGAAGGTCATGTCGCGCGAAGTCCACGACACCGTCCGAAAAAGTTAAATATTGTGATCGGTGATTGACAACGGCGACGAAACAACGCGGCACCGGCGATTAATTTGTTTAAATAAATAAAATTGCAAAAGTTACCGGGACACGGTATCGTCGACATAGGCGCAGAGGCGATGTCGCACAAAGTCCACGACACGCTTCAGATTCGCAAAGCATTGTGATCGGTGATCAACAACAACGATAAAACAAGGCGGCACCAGCGGTCCGATTGTTTAAATAATTATCATGCGCGGAGATAATATGCCATCGGCGGACGACCACGCCCCGCACTACGGGGGTCCGCTATCTTCTATGTAAAGTGGGAGTGTGAACAACCAACCACACAAATGAAGAACTGTGAATAAATAATTCATTATTTGTTAAACAAATTCCAAATTGTTCAATACTTACTAACCTGCTACGTTCCTGATCCTTCGGAGGATTTCATCCAAGTCCCTCGTCCACTTTGGTATGCGATGTAAAGCGAGGATCCTGGTGTCCACGACGGCGATGATCCACGAACGGGGGTAACCTGAAAGCAGTAGAATATTAGTAAAAATAAAGTACCTTTACTTACCTGTCATACCGGTGATGATCCATCGATGTCCCTCGTCCACTTGGTAAGCGATGTAAAGCAAGGATCCTGGTGTCCACGACGGCGATGATCCACGGATGGCCGGAACTTGAAAGAAAGGAAAATTAATAAAATTGACAGTTTGCGATATTTGATACTTACCTTCTCGGTTAAGAGGTAAAATTGAGTGGCGACCAGTGACCATAAGGACATCCAAGCGCGATCCGAAGCCTCCCCACTGCTCGTTCGGTCACAACCTAACTCATAATTATTTCTGTTATACCAGATAACATTTTTTTGTCAAATACATATAAACTTTATATCAGGTAATACTTTTTTTTATTTTGAATAAGAATAAATAGTTATGTTAATGATATCTCCGTTCATTCATTAAAATAAGACCTCACCCTTAGTATTATCCCCCTCTTGAAATCACACGAGGTCTGATCCTGAGTTAAAAGGATTGAATTCCCTGACTCAAAAGAGGACCGACGATCGCACCGCTCACGGAAGGCGTCCTACCGTCCCAACGGACGTTGACCCTTCCTGAGCCATCGAAAGTGCGTTCGGCTCGCGCCACGCGCATCAGAGCGTGTACATGCGAGCGACATTTGTAAGTATCTGGTTGCGTCCTTCCTTACCTCTACCCCTCTGGTTAGCCTTTCCTTCGCTTCCCAGTTTTCTTTATCTTAATCCTGGGGTTGGACGTAACACTTACCTTCTACTTACCTGGTCCATCGGTGATGATACATGTCAGTCCAGCGGCACTCTGGTATGCGAATGAGCGAGAATCCGGAGCAGTTCCACAGCGGCGATGATCCATCCGTGGCAGGAACCAAAGAGGAAAAGTGTTAATGCATAAATAAGCAAAAGTCTCAAAATTAAGTTTATGTTAACTGTACTTACCTTCTACTTACCTGGCCCATCGGTGATGATACACGACATTCCAGCGGCACTCTGGTATGCGAATGAGCGAGAATCCGGAGCAGTCCCACAGCGGCGGTAATCCATCCATGGCAGGAACCTGAAAGAAGAAAAAAATATTAGCGCATAAATAATATTAATTAAAAAAACGCACGGCGAACCGGTATGCGGCAGAGCGAGGATCCGGGGAACCCGAGCAGCACTGACGATCCATCCTGGGCGTCCATCTGAAACATAAAGTTAATAATTACAAAAGGGATACGAAGTCCTAGACCTTCTCGCTAGTGCAAGGTGAAACCGAGTGGCAACCATGAGATAGGAAGTAAAATAGCGCAAATCTAGCAGTCAGACGGCACCGTCCGGTCACAACCTCACCTGATCTTCAAATCCTCCTCCATCTGCCTCCCTCCTCCTCCTATTTCACTTCCCTCCTATCCATAACCTCCTATTCGTCATGATTGCTGACCTTCCTTTCATTCTTTCTTCCCTTGCTTTTTCCACCAGCTTGTGCCTATATCCTCTCACCTCCATCGTCAGCTCCTCGTCGACTTCTACCTTCCATCTTCTCCATATCTCTTCACTTTTTCCAATTATGCCTTCCTTATCTTTTTCCTCTTCTAGCTCCATAAATATTACCTCTTTCCTGTCCGCACCCGTCACCTCCAGTACCCTTCTTATCGGGATTATTCTTCCTATCACCCTTTCCATGATCGTCTCCACCAGCTCCCTTCTTTCCTTTGGTCCTTCCCCTGTCACTCTCCTCCATATGAGGCTCCTCTTCCTCTTTTCGACTTTTTCCCTTTTCTCTCTTTCGTCTTTTCGTTCCGCCTCTCTCTCTCTTTCTTTTCTCTTCTTTTTCTTACTTTCTCTTTTCTCTCTTCCGCCATTTGCCACAACCTACTCCTCTCTGCGGCGTGTTTCTGCTCCTTGTCTTTTTCCTCCCTCTCTCTTTTGTCTTTCCTAACCTCGCTTTTTCCTCTGCTACCTCTATCTTCCTCCACACTCATCGCTCTTCTATTTGCTTCATTTTCAGCCCATCCTTTTCTTCTCTTCATCCCTTCTTCTCCCCGTCTGACCTCCGTTCGGCTCTCCTCCTCGTGAAAGTTCCTTCTCCCTTCCCGTCTCTCTTCCTTCTCACTTGCCACCTCCTCCCACCAATCTCTTCCCCATCCTTTTTCACTCCATCCTCCTTCACTGCTCTCTTCTCTCTCCTCTTCGGACATCTCCTTCCTCGCCATTCCTCTTCTATTCTTTTCTACCTTCTCTATCTCCCTCTCCTTTCGTCTCAGTCCACCGCTCTCATCCGCTTCCTTTTTCTCCCTCTCTCTTCGTCCTTCACTCTTCTTAATTAGCATCATTTTCGTATGCCTCTTCTCCATCCTTTCCATTTGCGTTCTTAACTCCTTCATTTCCTTCCTGATTTCCTTTCCTTTTCGCCTTATTTCCTCCATGATTCTTAGCCCCATCTCTCTTAGTTCCTTCACAATTTCCTTAGTCCACTCAGCCTCCTCCATCCTTTGTCCTATTCTTGGCATCCTTTCCTTTCCTGTCGCTATATTAAATAGAGCCTTATTAGTGTGCTGTATTTTTCCTCCTCCTCTCCTCCCTTTACCAAACTTAACCTATCCGCTCATTAGCGCTTGTCTCAGCCCTCCTCATTATCGTTCACAGCTTTCTTTCTGCTGCACACTTTTGACTACTTTACCACTTACGTTCGTCTGAATATCCCTCCGCGTTTTCCCTCCTTCTCATTCTCAATCTTTCTCGCCGTTCACCTGCTTCTCAGTCTTCAACTGCACCGTGCGTTCTCAAACCTTGATAATATGCCATACATTACCCATTTTGCCGCAACAGGCGTGCCACCCGCCGCTCGTCCATCTCTCCTCTCGTCCGCCTGCGCGTTCTCACCGTCGCGATGGTCGTCTGCCATTCGTCGCCGTGCCCTCAGGCACCGCGCCCCCCAATGCTGCACCTCGACGCCCCGCAGTGGTGCCAACCCACTCTTTTGGAGGGGCCGGCACCCCGCGCCGTCTCTGCCCTAGCCGGGGCCCATAACCGCCGACACCCAGCGCCGTCACGACCCTCGCTTCAGCGCCATCTCGTCTCACCACTCACGTGTGTATCCGTGCCTTGTAACTCCGTGTCCGCTTTTCACGCATGTTCGCTCGTCTCTCTCTCTCTCTCTCTCTCTCTCTCTCTCTCTCTCTCTCTCTCTCTCTCCTCTCTCTCTCTCTCCCTCTCCCTCTCCCTCTCCCTCTCCCTCTCCTCTCCCTCTCCCTCTCCCTCTCCCTCTCCCTCTCCCTCTCCCTCTCCCTCTCCCTCTCCCTCTCCCTCTCCCTCTCCTCCATATCTCCTCTCCCTCTCCTCCCCTCTCCCTCCCTCTCTCCCTCTCCGCCCTTCTCCCTCTCCCTCTCCCTCTTCCCTCTCCCTCGCCCTCTCTCCCTCTCCCTCTCCCTCTCCCTCTCCCTCTCCCTCTCCCTCTCCCTCTCCCTCTCCCTCTCCTCTCCCTCTCCCTCCCTCTCCGCTCCCTCTCCCTCTCCCTCTCGCTCCCCCTCTCCTCTCCACTCTCCTCTCCCTCTCCTCTCTCCCTCTCCCTCTTCCCTCTCCCTCTCCCTCTCCCTCTCCCTCTCCCTCCTCTCCCTCTCCCTCTACCTCTCCCTCCCTCTCCCTCTCCTCTCCCTCTCCCTCTCCCTCTCCCCTCTCCCCTTCGCCTCTCTCCCTCTCCTCTCTCACCTTCTCCCCCGGCCCTGCCTCGCTCCGACTTAACCTTATTTTTCCACGTCTTCTCCATCCTGTCTTACTCCGATTCTTTCACGCCTCCGGTTCCTCCTCTATGTGCTCGCCTTTCTTTGACCTTCCTTTATGCGTTTCTTTTCTTTCTCCGCCCTTCTCGTTTCTTACTCCGTTGTTTCATCCCTAATTCCTCTCTCTCTTCTCGGAACAGCCACCCGCCTTCCTTGTTCAACCGGAAGTCCAGTTGCTGCTTTACCAAAACACAACATTTAAAGCAGTAAATTGTTTATAAATTGAAATCTTTTTGTTAAAGCAGAGAATACTTTATTTCGCGAGAAAGTCGCTGCTTTACCAAAACAAGTAAATTTTCTTCTGAAGTAGAGAATACTTTATTCACTGCTTTAATGTTGTTTTTTGGTAAAGTAGCGACTTTCACGAAAAACGAGGTATTCTCTGCTTTAAAATAAAGATGTAATATTGGTCGTTTATGTCTCTCAATATTTAAAACTTTTTAGACACAAAAAAATAGTTGTTGTTTTTTTTAGTATATGCGTGGAGGCAGTAAGTTCCGCCCTTTTGTGGTCACATGGGTTCGTGGCGTGCTTTACGAGCTCGTTTATTGTATATCGCCACAAATATTTACACAAATGATCGACTAACTTATCTTGTTTAATATCACCTCTACTTAAACGAGCTCGTAAAGCACGCCACAAACCCATGTGACAACTCGTTTCGCGTGGAAAGTGTATGCGTAAACTATTTCGAATTTTTCATTAGTCATTTATGCATTCCAATACTCAAAATATCTGCTATATTTTCCAAACTTTTTTTGTTAATAACTTTTTAACGAATAACGAGCGACGGCTAAAACCTTCCAAAGGTCACTCAGAAGGGTGACTTTGACAACATATGTCAAAGTCAAGGTCATCGGAGGGTGGTCCGTATTACTACATAATTACCATATATTCATCTAACATTTCTTTTAATGCATTTTGTAAACCGAAATGAAATATTGTCCTGAACCCATTTCAACGACTCCTGTATGCCTTGGCGTTTTAAGCAATGTTTGAGGATCTTTCGGATATAAATACTGCGTATATTTTCGTAATATATACAAAAGTGCCACAAGAGCAACGTGACAAATGTTAAACATAATTGCCCAAGAAGCTATGTCTTTAATAAATTGATCACTTTCTCCATTATCAATTTCATTGTCAAATTCAAAATCTCTCATACACTGTACTACTGATTCCTCAGTTAGTTCACTTAAACTTGGATCATTATCACTACTGTCCCTACTATCACAATTATCTTTTTCTTCTTCCTTATTCAATTCAATATCATCAACTGTGTTGCTTTCAATTAAATCGTTTACAAGTTCATCGTTTCTATTGACAAATTTATTTTTGATTGGCTTTACATTTTTAATATTATCAAGCTGTAATTCATCGTCAATTTCAGAATGTTTATTGTTAGTAAAATTTAAACTATTTAATAAATCTGAAGCAGTATTATGAGCAATAATTCTTCGAAAATGCCGTTTAGAAAGGAAAAAATAATTTTTACGTTTTCTATCCATTTTTTAGTATTAAAATAATGTACTAACAAAAACGGAGATATCTAAGTGTACCAATTCATCGATCTCATAACCTACCTACATTTAATATTGGTACTGTAAAAACCGAGATAGATATACCGAGATACCTTTTTTCAATAAAATGCCAATCTCAAGCGTTAAAATAATGGCTTTCTCCGTGTACACTCACCGGCAGGAATGCCTGGACATTTCGATATCTTGAGATATCGAACATTGTCAGTCAGGCGTATCGTGTCTAAATATTCGTGCTCTATGACTGTTGATTATTCAAAAACCAGGCTGAGAACCAGCAACGCAGTTACAGAAATTGAGATTAAAAGGTAAGAGGTTACAAAATCATATATTTCTTTTTATCACGACATGATATCCAGTGGTCTACAGTTACTCGAATTCTGCATTAAAATAAATAATATAGAGATATTAATATAGAGATTATTTAAATATATTTCACATGTTATGTATTTGAAATGTATTTCAAAATACATTCCAGAAACTGTAGACGATTGGATATTAAGTTAATGATTCATTATTTAATATAAGAAACTTGTTGTAATGTTACATCACAGCTCGTTTATGTGACAAACACTGGCACATGCAGTTCCTACTTTGGCTTCGAAGTTGGCTTTCATGTGCAGCCCAGGAATTTGTGGCTTGTCTTTTTAATGATTAATTAAGAATTAACTAAGAATTTAATTAATTACTAAAAAAAAGCAATTGAATGTATAAGTTATATATTTAAATTATATATTTACTAAATAAAATGTATTTATTTAATATAATGTATTTATTTATAACAGTTAAGTAACAATTAAAGAATTAAGTCTTATATTTATTAACACAATCAATTCACATAAACATTATAAACATTTATACATAATTGTAGTATATTATTTTATAACGATGCGCCCCTTACGCTAAGGCATCGTTCCCGGCCACCACCCGCCGGATGCCGCTCGACCAGGATCTTTCGTCGGGCGAGGACAGGGCGCGGTGCGCCCACATTTTTAAAAGCTCGAAACGCACCGTGTGCGCGGGAAACCCGCCGCACCGATGTCTGCTCGCACGACGCCGACAAGCGCTGACGGGAGCCGATCCCGGCCGAAGACGAGCGTACGGGATCGCGCCGTTCCCACCACCGCGCGATTCGCCTGACGATCGGCTTCCCTCCTGCCGAACTCGCCGCGCCGAGGGATATATAAGCCGGCGCGCTCGGCGAGACGTCACTTCGTCGACACCACGGCATTCCGCTGCTCCTAACAAAACCTACCCCGAGCTCCTAGGGCGACACGCCAACCGAGGTCCAGCGTATGAGCCTCGACTGAGTGTTCTCAGGTGTCCCCGAACTCCATCACACTTACTTCCGACGGCTACGGCCCGACGCGGTCGAGCGTGCTCGGCCTCGTAGCGAGGGTTCTCGCGACCGTAACCCCGGGACACCGCAATCCTCCGCTATACATCGCGCACTCCCGCCCGCAATCTCCGCCTTATCGGTTTACCGCACCGGGTGCAGTCGCATCCCGGTAACGCGCCGCGATCATAGAATATTGTAACCCCGCGTTGCTTATCGTTGTTATTTCGCATATCCCTCCGAGTGCACATGCACTGCTGATCGTTGTAATACACCGCGTTCGCTATTGCTTCGCATATCCCGCCGAGTGCACATGCACTGCCGACCGTTGTAATGTACCGCGTTTCACGAGTCTTTGTGTGTAATACCGAATCCCGAATTGGATAAAATAAATGATACGTGTGCAGTGCAAATTGACTATTGTCTCTGGGCCTTTCATCGAACCCCTGACCCGGCGAACTAGTCCGCATTCGATACCAAAGTCAGGCCGTTACAATTTATTATATGGTATATATTGTAATATATATTTATTTACTGCATTTTTGAAACAAAAAAAAATTAAAATTAAGAAATATTATCTATTTGCACTTCTTTTATATAATTTATTTTTTTATATTCAAATATACCAATAAGGTATCCAAAATCCGTTACTTTCTAGCACCAATTGCAGCCGCCTTTGCATAGAATTAACTAAATTCCGTGTAAAGTTTGGCTCTAATGATAGCTCATTCCAGACATTATGGACATGAATCCTTAATGCTTCCTTTGTTCGTAGTTGACCAGCTATCCGCGAGGTCTTCATCTTGGCCCAAACGTTTTCAATAACATTTATATCTGGCGATTCTGCTGGCCATGGAATTCTTTCAAAATCTGGATTTACATCGAACCAAGCCTGAACAAGTCTTGATGAGTGGACACCACTATTATCTTGCACAATTTTTATGGTCGGAAACTCTTCTTCCGGAAATATTTGTCTCGCGCTAGGTTTACAAACTTCTTCTAAAATCTCAACGTATTCTTCAGCATCCATTCTCGGAGAAATTTCTTGAATACGCAATAATCCCCTGGAAGACATACATCCCCAGAATCCTATTACAATTCTTCCACTCTGTGCTAAGGGAAGGACGTAATTAGGATTCAAACGTTGACCGTCAGGTCTCCAGACTCGATATCTTCCGTCTTCTGCGGATGAGAAAGTTTTCTCATCCATCCAAATTACTGCATCCCATACTTCCTGCGGCGTATTTAAATATCGTCTTGCAAATTCCATTCTTCTATTTCTATGCACCAGTTTTAATTCAATTTTTCTTGCGGCTGGTCGTGACCTAATAGTTGCCGCATTTAATCGGCGTCTCATAGATCTTTCTAAAATATCAAAATTTTTATTATTTGGCATTGCCTCAACGGAATCAAAAGGATTTGCGATCATTCCCATAATAATATCTTCGTCTTGTTCGGGTGTATTTTTTCTTGGACTTGTATTATACTTCCTGTTATCTTCGAGAGCAGCTAAACCTCCTTCATTAAATTTATTAATCCATAAGCTCACAGTTTTTCGGTTGTAGCCGACAATTTGAGAGATATTTTGCTTGCTAAGTCCTACTTGATACAGTGCAATTATTTGTCCTCTATCTGCTTGGCTTAAGTTTGCGTAAATACTTATTCTCTCCATTATAAAAATGTTCTTCTTTCTAAGGTTAGTTACTTATGACTTCCTAGTTTAGATGTTATGGTAATGATTCGATTTAAAATAAGTTTTCAAATTTATTGCGTGAGAAAGGTTTCATAAAAAGCTCAACTGAAAGGTTTACAAAATTATTTCATATAAAACGATCCAGAAATAAATCAACTTAAAGTTTTCATATAAAATACTTTTACTTCGCCAGTGAGTAGTGAAATTAACAAAAATCCTTTGCTTCGACCGAACTGGCTAATATTTATTTAACAAGCACAACGCGTTTCGACCGAGATTCCGGTCCTTCTCAAGTGCGTACAATAAATTAAAACGCTTGCAAAACACTTCATTATACACAATGTGGCAGCAATGAGTCTACGAACTAAAATACAAAAAAAGTAAAATAATTACTAAATTAATAAACTGAAATGACGTACGATGAGTAAACTCAGGAATAAAATAGCAACGCTTACATGTTTTGTGTGTCAACGGCGATAAAAGATATGCGAGTCATATTAACAAATGTGAAATTCGGTGGTGCGTTCACAATAGGTGACAACGGACGACTGAGTGAGAAACAAAGGCAGAGGTAACCGAAAGCGCTCACATTAAGTTTATTATTTTGTCATAAATGACCGGAAGGTTATCGGTGTCCTTTTGTAAATTAATAGTGTTGTTGTTTTTCTTAATAAACACCATTTCGGCTATCTCTCTCTTTTTAAAATGTTTCTCACTATGTAAAACTTTGGGACTAGTCCAATTAAATTCGTGATTGCAAGAGGTCTTGTGTTTGCTGACCACAGAATGGTTGCTGGGATGTTTTTTAATATCAGCACAATGTTCTTTAATTCTAGTCACCAAATTTCTTTTGGTCTGTCCGATGTAACATGCCTCGCAATTAAGACAATCGATCTCGTATACAATTTCCATGCGTTTAACGCTTTCCAGCCTATCTTTGCCTCTATTAATAATACGATCGAGTTTTTTAGGGATCGTATAGACCACGTCGAATCCTTTGTTTCTCAGTTGAGACTTAGTAATTACCGGAATTTCGTTCGTAAACGCGTTGTGCTTGTTAAATAAATATTAGCCAGTTCGGTCAAAGCAAAGGATTTTTGTTATTTTTCTTTCTTACACTTTCAAACTTTCTGGATATTTTTATTTTTTCTTCCAATGTCTGAGGAAATTTTATTATTGATTTTGTTATGTCATTTAAGAAATCCATAATATTGTCACTGTTGTTATGAAATGTGGATTCTGCCATATTAAATCTGCCAGCAACGTCTCTGATGTTGACTTTGTTACCTGCAAACCTTTAATACAAAATATTTATGAAAAATTAAATGTAATTTAAATATATCATCTCTCTTATATATTGTAAAACTATATAAAAAAAATCTGATTTTATATTATAGTATTATAATTGCATATATTTGTACAACAACATATTGCTTTTGGATAATTTGTTACCATAAAAATGCTAATAATTTTTGGTCACTTGAAATTATATTATCGGCAGCATTGTGAAAAATTTGTGATTCTTCATATAATTTTTAATTTTGCATATGTGCTGCGTTGTAGTCGAAAGTTTCTCTGAAACTATAACATATATAACATCTATTACAACTAATTATATTTTATTATATTTATATATATGTATATTTATATTTACACTTATTATATTTATTATAACTTATAATTTATTATTTTATATTATATTTATTTATTTTATTATAACGTATATTCTATTCCAGATATAGTCATTATTTATTTATTTATATGAGTATTTTTGCAATATACATTTTATAAGGGCAGTTATTATCAAATAAAATTACATACTTCTCTGTCGGAATATTCATTTACTACATCCACATAATTTTTTACTTTTGGTCTTTCCTCCCTTATATGATTTAAAACTAAATTTCTATTTCATCATCGCTACTACTCGTTTCCAATAATTCCATAACGAATACTTTTTTATCCATTTTAAATTTTGTGGTTAAATACTCGGTGACACCAAACCGCACTGCCAAAAATTTCAGTGCAATAAAGTTTGCCCTCATCCAGTTTGCTTTGTTTTCCGAATACGAAGTTAGCATTATATCGGGGCAGTTTTTGTTCGTCGATACGATACAAAAGTCGCATGATAGTAGTGCAACACAATCGAATACGATGATTTCACTCTACTGGGGCAGAGGGCGGCAGCCGAATGTGTGGCACCGAAAAGTTTGCACTCAGTGCGCACTAGTGCAAGGTGCGAATTCGCTATTAATCTATTTCGCGAACCAATCGTGGTTCGATATCGCTTCCTAAAATTATCAAGTATGTCGTGTATAATATGAATAGTAATGACAATGTTAGTGTCAGGGAATGTCGTAATTAACGGAAAGAAAATGATAAATGTTATTATTAAGTATTGTGAGTCTCATGGTGCCTGATTGGCTGAATATATCGCGTATAAACTGACAATTATCAAAACTGCAAATAAGATGAAAAATATTGTTAACGTTATTGTTTTAAGTCTCTCTGTGTCCATTATAAGGAATAAATTGTAAATAAGGCGTAAATAATTAATATCGCGACTAGAATCAAAATTGTTATTATTACTAAAATTGTTACCTGTTCTGAGACTCTATTGGCTAAGTTTATCGAGTATTGCTGCTCTACCAGCAGATCGGCCTGTAATTGGCTCATTGTATATTTTTATTAATTTGTCGTGTTTTTCCTGTTTCAGGATGTCTAGGATTGGATATGAGGTAAGTGTATTGTTTAAAACTTGTAATTGTTCTTGTGTTATATGCTACGCTCTGCGTATTGGTCGCTTTACTCTAAAAATTTTAATTAATAAAAATCATGCGTATACCTCTATGTAAAATCAAGTAAAAAGAAAAATAAAATATTGAAACTAAAATAAACTTAAATAATGTCTTTGGCCTTATTTCGCACAGGACGATGTTATCTAAATAGGGAGGAGGCACCTGCCGCTGCTTCCGGTTCAGTCTGCGCACCGATTGACTCCTCTACCCTTGGCTCGTCGTTCGTCGGCTCCCTCACCTCCGATTGGTCGGCAGCGGGCTGTAGCCCACCGTGCTCGATCACCTCCTCGACCTCGGCCTCTGGGACTTCCTCGAACAGCTCTCTGCGTGACAAGCCCTCGTCCGCGAAGACCTCGACCTCCTCAATGGTCAGGTTCGCTGATTGGTCAGCTGGTTTGGTTACTTCGGCGACGCCTTTGTCCCTGGTTGATGCTGCGGACATCCCCATTGGCTGGCCGTCACCGCTACGAATAATAGGATCCGACCTTGAAACGGCGGCTTCAGCCGTCGGCTTCAGGGTCAACGTCCGTAGGGACGGTAGGACGCCTTCCGTGAGCGGTGCGATCGTCGGTCCTCTTTCAAGTCAGGAAATTTAACCCTTTCAGTCCCATAATTAAAGGAATAGCCAAATATCTACAAAACGTATTGAGTATATGGTTTTCGGGGTCGCTGATTACGAATCTGAAATTAGATTTTCAAGATTCAAAATGGCGGATCCAATATAGCGGACGAATTTGTAAAAATCAACCGGATTCTCTTGAAACTTGTTTCTTGGGGATTTTGGGGTCGCTGATTACGAATCTGAAATTAGATTTTCAAGATTCAAAATGGCGGATCCAATATGGCGGACAAATTTGTAAAAATCAACCGGATTCTCTTGAAACTTGTTTCTTGGGGGTTTTTTGGGGTCGCTGATTACGAATCTGAAATCAGATTTTCAAGATTCAAAATGGCGGATCCAATATGGCGGACGAATTTGTAAAAATCAACCGGATTCGATTCTCTTGAAACTTGTTTCTTGGGGTTTTTGGGGTCGCTGATTACGAATCTGAAATCAGATTTTCAAGATTCAAAATGGCGGATCCAATAGGGCGGACGAATTTGTAAAAATCAACCGGATTCTCTTGAAACTTGTAAAAAAAACAAAAAATATATAATAAAAACAAAACTCTGCCATTGACGGTCCCAAGCCGTGTGCGAAAAGAGGAGGGTGTTTCGAAAAATGTAATTTGGGGGTCGCTAATTATGAATCTAAAGTCAGATCAGACCCCAAAAAAGGAGTCACAAATTTTGGCGAATCTGAAGATGTAATCTGAAGAATATTGAAAGACTCCTTCCTATTGATTCCGTCATTTTGTAATTTTATAAACTGACTACAAATTTGTAATCAGCGACGCCAAAAACCCTCAAGAAACAAGTTTCAAGAGAATCCGGTTGATTTTACAAATTCGTCCGCCATATTGGATCCGCCATTTTGAATCTTAAAAATCTGATTTCAGATTCGTAATCAGCGACCCCGAAAACCCCCGAGTAACAAGTTTCAAGAGAATCCGGTTGATTTTTACAAATTTGTCCGCCATATTGATCCGCCATTTGAATCTTGAAAATCTGATTTCAGATTCGTAATCAGCGACCCCGAAAACCCCGAGTAACAGGTTTCAAGAGAATCCGGTTAATTTTACAAATTCGTCCGCCATATTGGATCCGCCATTTTGAATTTGAAAATCTGACTCCAGATTCGTAATCAGCGACCTTTAAAACATAAGAAACCATGTTTTAAGATATACATTAATTATCAAATTTTGTTACAATCAAATTAAATCGAAAAAATGGTGCTTTTTTGGTGCAAATTTGTTAATAACAAAAATTATAACAATATTGCTAAATATGCTACTTGGTATCAAGTTTGAACCTTAGCAACATAAAAAAAAATAAAATGCAAGTTTTTGCAGTTATACTAAAAGTTATGATGAAGGAAAAGGAGATTCAAAAGGTTAATATATTGCCGTCTGGGGAAAGGGTTAAGGGGATCCTAAAGCCGTCTGTACCGGCTTTTTTCTTAGCACTAATCTTTTAATTGGCTTTATAGAAATGCAAAATTTTTGTCTAGAATTAAAGTACGCATCAAAATCTGGTCATGGTGGTCGAATTTATATCGAAAACGAAAAAAATTAATATTTTTGTTAATTTTTGGTATACGTGACGACAATATTTGCTTGTATAAAAATCCACAATAAATATCCACAAAATTAGACCGGCATGACCTAGGGACAACATTTAAGAACAATATCGTGGCAATTAGATCTAAGATTGAAAGCCTACAAAAAAAGATTAGTGATAATAAATGCAAATCCAGAAATCTAGCCTAGAAAAGCCGTGGAGGAGCAATATGACATGTAGGAATAGTTACGCGATTTTGAAAGAGATGTCGCTGCCGAACATGTCGATAAAGTCATTATATACTAGTGTCTTATCTGTCAGAGAAGACGTGGCCGCCTTGAGCGCGTGTTTTATAACCTCTTATGATTGTGACAGATAGAGATTTGGGCAGAATATGCACCGCAATAAAAAATTTATTTTTCTGACAATGTTACGTGACTTGTGATGTTATCAAATAATGTGTCATGAAAAGCTCGAGATATGTGATTACATTCTGATAACGACCAACGTACAAATCTCTATCTCATTCTTCTTCTACAGCATTTCTTATGTCTAGCGTTTCTTATGGCATTTACATTATTCTGTATTGTTTATAAGTTTTCAATAGAGATACATTTCTGTTCTGCATTGTACATTGGTTATTTACAATTAGAATATAGTAGGAATAACATCTTTTCTTAGTTTATTTCTAATGTATACAATGTTACAATTTATGTTATCAAGTAATGATCGTGAATAGTCTGGAGTAAGATATGTTATTTAGGCAGTGTTAGCAGATAACCAATGTACAATGTACGACAGAAATGTATCTTATTGAAACATTATAAACAATACAGAATAATGTAAAATGCAATAAGAAACGCTGAACATATAAGAAATGGCTGGAGAATGATAATAAAGATAGAGGAATTGTACGTTGGTCATTATCAGAATATAATCACCTATCTCAAGTTCTCATGACCATTATTTGATAACATCACAATATTAGTTGAACACGAAGTAATAGCAGCATAAATTACATATAGAATGGGACATTGTGACATTGACATAATGTTATTATTAGTTGGTATTTATTGGAATGTTATCAAATAATGTGTCATGAATAGCTTGAGATGTGTGGTTTAGCATTACTTTCACATAATGACCAATGTCTCTATCAAATTATTATTCTCTCTCATTCCTTATACAGGGTGTATCAAATAACGCTTGACAACGAATCAGTATTAGTAGATAGGGTCAAACTAAGAGGAAATATCATATAAAACTATTCAAAACATATTATGATTACTGAGTATAATTACTCAAAACGTCTGAGCGAATTAGCGCGCACAGAAAGATGTAAAATGGCTTATTTGTTATTGAGAAGTGAAGTTTCGTTGAAAGCGGTAAGCAGATAGGGCGGCGGGCGGTAGAAAAATCGGCAGACGATCGTCGCTCGCCGCTTTCAACGAAACTCCACCTCTCAATAACAAATAAGCCATTTTACATCTTTTCGTGTGCGCTAATTCGCTCAGACGTTGAAATGTTTTGAATAACTTTATATGATTTTTCTTCTCAATTTGACCCTATCTACTAGTACTGATTCGTTGTCAAGCGTTATTTGATACACCTTGTATATTCAGTGTTTCTTATGCATCTTATTCCGTATTGTTTATAATGTTTTATACGATAGATTCCTGCAGTTGTACATTGGTCATTATCTGATAACACTGCTAAATTACATATCTTACTCCAGCTATTCATGAACCATTACTTGATAACATCGGAAATTGTAACATTATAAAAATTAGAATAAAGTAAGAATATAAACAATACAGAATAAGATGCATAAAAAACATTAAAATTATAGGAAATGAAGGAAAATAATTTTATATTTTATTTTTTTATTTTCTTATTTTTTTACATTTATATTTCATATGTATGGGTAGCTACGGTAGTAGTTACTGTAGTAACTACCGTAGCTCCCATACGAATATTGCGGAGGTAGCGTCGGCGGAGGCAGCGTCGGCGGAGGCAGCATCGGCGGAGGCAGCATCGGCGGAGGCAGCATCGGCGGAGGCAGCGTCGGCGGAGGCAGCGTCGGCGGGAGCCGTGACGCTGGTGGAACGTATGCCTGGTGGTATGCATATGTTCCACCAGCGTATATTTTCCTCCGTTCATTTTGCCTCGCCCTCCTCACTGCTGCAGTAAATTGCTGAAACACACATAATAACATTTAAGGTCCGTCTACAATGGAAGTAAGCAGTAATAAGTAAGGAGTAGAGTATGGATGGGTGTAGAATATTACTACGTTTCTGTCTACAATGGCAGGAGTAATGACTAGCCAATCAGTCGAGCAGATAGTATAAAGAACTGTAGCAGAAGATCTAAAAAATTGTAATGTCCAGAAATTCTTTAAAGGCCGTTTACAATGGAGGAGTGAAACTGTCGGAGTGGGGAGTAAATAGCGGGAAAAATAGCGAAATATGGCGAAATGGGTCATTCCCATTTTCTACTCCTTACTGCCCTACTACCAGCCCATCAAATTCGTCGAGACAAGCCGCGAAAAATTTATTTGTGCCGATGACTTGTGCCGACGTGATACAGTTTTTATTTATATATAATTATAATATAAAATGTATGGTGAATATTCTGTGGATGGAGTTGATGGCGTTGGTGATTTTGAAGAAGATGAAGAAGAATATGTTGGAGACGATAAAATTAATCGTCAAAAAGAACTTGTTGCCATTGTCAAAGTTAACCCACCGCTGTGGGATAAACGGCAAAAGGCTTATTCTGGCAAGAATTTTAATAAACAACTTGCATGGGACTCTGTGGCTGAAGTGGTCGGAAATATGTCTGGTAATAATACCCGCGTTGTATCTCTGATATATATGCTATACCTATCTAGCGAGAATTGAGGTTATCGCACTGGTTGATGTTTGTAGGTTCAGAGGCCGAAAAGGAATTCTACAAAATACGGCAGAAGTACGGAAAGGAGCGACGTAAAGTGATCACGTCCTTGAAAGGAAAGTCCGGACAAAGTGCGCAACCCACATATGTTCCTATATGGGAATTGTACGAGATGTGTGATAGTTTTTTACGTACAGTTATCATACCTCGAAAGTATGTTGATTACCTATATGTATACAGTATACAATATTTAATGTTCAGAGCAACATCGCAATTTATATCGTTACTGTTTACAGAACCAGCAGCAATTATACAAAGACTGCATCTTCAAAATCAAATGAGATTAGTCATTTACCACAGCGTCAATTGGTTGTGCCACAAATTGTGAAGCCATCTGTACAAGCTGCACAGACTCCTAGTGCCAAGTGGACATCAGAGTATGCATCCTTGTTTGGTACGTATTGCATTATGTGCTGAATAGTATCAAAAATATGATTTGTCCGCATATATATATATATATATATATATATATCTTTATATGGATATATAACCTATCCATTTTCAGGCGATGATACGACATGTGATTCTGATGTTATCTCCGAGTCTCCAAAGATAACATTTCAGCCTCCAAGACAGCAGCAAGCTACCAGGTCGCATTTACAAGAGTACATCAATCAAATACCGTCTTCTGGCATGCGACATCATTCTGGTTTGTCGTTGGCCATTGACTCGGTTCTCGAATTCGTGGACACCGCGATTCCCACAGTAGTTCCAGCAAATGTACGTAGCAATGTTCAAGCGTATCATACGTTTTATTTTATATTTTAGGTTTTGTCTTAACCATTCTTCTATTCAACGCATTGTAAGTGATAACTGTACTCGCTATTAATTATATTGACGAAGCGATGTATTTAACAGACGAATTCGTTAGATAAGAGGCCACGCGCCGTAAAGGGCGCGAGTTCGTGGCTGCTGTCGATGATGTCTACGAGATCGTGGCACGCCGGCGAGGTAGCGGGTATGCTTGCCCTTGCACGCACCAAATCGCCAACCGCGGAGGTGACTCTGGAGGAATGTAGGGACAAAGTCGTCGAGAGATTGATCGAGGCTGTCCATCGCGCCTGTCCTACGCCAAACGACTTCTCGAGATCGTCCAGCAACGTATGGATGAACACCATGCCTATGTCGATCAGTAGCAATACATTGAGCAAACGCAGCAATCGCAGCAAACGAATTGTAAACGCCAATGTTCTCGTGAAAGATTACATCAAAAAGAGAAATTTGATTCTCGAGTTGTTAGCGGTTGAAATCGAAATGTTACTGGTGAGTTCTTAATGAGTCACAAATATACAGGGAACTTTGATTTGTCGCGATAATGAGAATCTACAATGTCAAAATCTCATTTCTTATTTCTTGTCAAGGTCTGGCGTAATCCCAGCGGAAGACCGGAACTCGCGTTGCAAGGAGAAAGAAGTATTGCGGACTGGCGTGCCAAGGGAACGATCGCTGGCAAGAATATACGCGGCTCGCGTTGGAGATCAGTCCTGTTCTGGCCATATTCTTGCCGGTGCGATTAAAGAATCACGAAGTCATCATCAAGGAGATCTGCGGCCTGGTGCGTTTCAAACCCGTGCCAGTCATGCATGTGTCGGAAGCATTACAGTATCTCGTTACGACGGATACGCTTCTCAACGATGTACCTAAAGTGAGATTTTTAACTTTACGTTTTATAAATAATAATTTACGAATTAGCTACTTAACCTTCACTTCATAATCTGTAATATTAATATGCAATTGGTAAGTAGAAGTTGGAGATAATCATCTCATTTATAAAAAATTTTAATTCTGTTTCAGTTAGTTTATATGTTAACGTGGGCAAGAATGTCTCCGATTCAAGCGCTGGCGTTTTTCTCGCGACAATTCCCGCACCATCCCATCTCTGCGCAATATGCAATGCAAGTGTTGGACAGCTATTCAGCCGACGCTGTGCTTTTCTATATACCTCAGCTAGTGCAAACTGTCCGTCACGACACAATGGGCTATGTAATCGAGTTTATTAAGAAGATTGCTAAACGATCACAGGTAATACGTATTGCAAGATCTAAAGTCAAGTTAAATATTAAATTATAAGGAATCGTAATCGCTTTGGCTTAACATGGTTTAGGTGGTGGCACATCAATTGATATGGAACATGCACACTAATATATACATGGACGAGGATAAGCAGGTGAAAGATTCAGTGCTGTACGACGTCTTAGATTCGTTGACGAAGAATATTCTGAACGCCCTGTCCGGCCCGGCGAAACAATTCTACGAGAGGGAGTTCGACTTTTTCGAGAAGATCACTAACATCTCGGGCGAAATCCGGCCGTATCCCAAAGGGCCGGAACGCAAAGCCGCGTGCTTGGAAGCTTTAGCTAGGGTCAAAGTACAACCTGGTTGCTATCTGCCGTCGAATCCTGAGGCGATGGTCATCGATATAGATCATCAAAGTGGTACTCCTATGCAAAGGTACAATTTAGAATAATTTAAAAAGACAACGATGTATGTATCATGGAATATGAAAAATATTATGCAATTATCCTATAATTACAGTGCTGCTAAGGCGCCGTTCTTAGCGCGCTTCAAAGTACAGAGATACGGCATCAACGAGCTCGAGAATATTGCGCTAGCGGTGTCGACCAACGGGAAAGTTGAGAACAAGAAAGAAACGGAAGTGCAGACATGGCAGGCCGCTATTTTTAAAGTCGGCGACGACGTCAGACAAGACATGCTCGTCCTGCAAGTGATCAGCATTTTTAAGAACGTATTCCAGAAGGTGGGGCTGAATCTCTTCCTGTTTCCCTATAAGCTGGCCTGAGCTACAGCTCCCGGGGTAAGACAGATACTGTGATTTCTCATAACGGTACACTTTGATATTTCGTTTATAATTATATATCTATATTTATATGTTATCAGTGTGACGTGATAGAATGTGTGCCACATGCAACGTCGAGGGATCAACTCGGCCGTACAACCGACAGCGACATGTATCAATACTTCATCACGCAACACGGCGACGAGACGACCAGGAGTTCCAAAAACGTTCGTCATAACTTCGTCAAGTCGATGGCGGCTTACAGCGTAATCACCTACCTCCTGCAGATAAAGGATCGTCACAACGGCAATATCATGATAGACACTCAGGTCATATCATACACATTTACTTTGGGCTTCATGTTCGCCTGAGGAGAGCTTGCCTGAGGGGTTGAACAATCTGGCTCGAGGAGGTTTCACAGACATTAAAGAATAAAACCAAACCTGTTCCTGTTCATGCAACAGCTCCAGAATCCCATCACAGAGCAATTCATTTGGCACTAACAAAAGTGAAGGATGCTGACAAGTTTGAATGCATGTTGGGTGTGTTGCAATACATCAATGAAAAATATGTGAAGAACAATAAGGGATAACAGCATACACAGACTATTTATCTTATTAATATTTTCCTTAACTTTATTTTGGTTGATCTAAAAATGATCGATACTTTTATTTTTAAGTTGTGTTATGC